>CP125976.1:282976936-283208892 GCA_030063025.1 Avena longiglumis
CCGCCGCCTCTGCGGGGCGGAAACTACAGAGAGAGAAAGAGCTCTCCGGCAGTCAGATTTCTGCCAGGGAAATTCCTTCCCGGAGAGGGGAGATCGTCGCCATCAACACCGTCATCAAGCTAGACTTCACCGGGATCATCATCACCACCACTCCATCCTGCTGTAACAATTGTGTTGAATCATGCATAGTTCTTAGGGGAAACTTTCCCGGTGTAAATTACTTTTGTAGTTGATGCTTGTGAGTGCAACCATTGAATTATTGTCTATGTTCAGATTGTAATTCATCATTATATCATCTCTGATCTTGATCCATATGATGTCTCGTGATTAGTTTGTTTATTTCTTCAGGATATGGGAGAAGTCATGTTGTTAGTAGTGGATTTGTATTGAAGTAATATTCGATGGTTGATATTTAAGTTGTGGTGCTATTCTTCTAGTGGTGTCATGTGAACGTCGACTGCATGATACTTCACCATTTATGGGCCTAGGTGAATGCATTGTGTATTTGGATACTAATTGTGGGGTTTTCGGAGTGACAGAAACATGAACCCCCATTAGGAAACCTTTGCACAAGGGAGTGTAGGATCTCAGAGTTTAATGTTGTGGTTAGGTTTTTATCTTAATTACTTTTTTGTAGTTGAGGATGCATGCAAGGGGTATAATCACAAGTATGTACTAGTCCAAGTAAGGTCGGTACATTAGCATAGGTTCACCTACACAACACTTATCCAACCAAAGAAGATTAATCAATTATATGAAGCAAAACCACTTGACAGTATTCCCATGTGTCCTCGAGAACGTTTCGTCCTCATAAGTAATACATCCGGCTTGTCCTTTGCTAAGAAAGGATTGGGCCACTTGATGAAATTATTCGTTATATTTATTTACTTGCACTTTATTTCTTTTCTTTATCAAAAAACCCTAAAAATCTGTTTGCTATGTATTTACAGAGAATTCCTGCTCCAAACTACTAGTCAACACCTTCTGATCCTCGTTGGGATAGACACTCCTATTTATAGAAAAGTACTATGATACACCCCCTATATTTGTGGGTCATCAGTGGTCAGTTGGGCCGTGGCATGTCGTGGGGGCACTAGGGGCCAGCCGCACCAAGCTCAAAGGGGCCAACCGGCCAGCACTAGGAAAAAGGGTCAAACCCTAATTTGGTAAGGGGGAAAGTTGGAGGGAAAGTTCCTACCTCTCCCCTCTTGGTCACTTAGTTGGGTGTGGACTCAGCCAGGGGTGGGAACCCTGTCCGCATCCCCCCATCTATATAAGGAGGGGTGGGGGAGCACCCTTGCCCCTTACCACCAACCCTAACCGCCGGCTTCCTCCCTCCTCCACCATACTGCACCGGCTTAGGCGAAGATCTACAGAATTTCTTCTCCTCCACCACCACCACCATGACGTCAGGCTGCTGGGATTCCGAGGAGATCTACCACCTCCGCTGCCGACTGGACCGCGGAGAGGAAGGTCTTCATCGACTCCATACGTGTGACCGAGTGCGGAAGTGCTGCCAAAACGCGGCGCCGGAAGAATCGTCTACACAATCTTGAGATCGACAAGTGATCAACTATATAAACCACGAGATCCGATCTCGTTAATGTAGGGTTCGTTACATGTAAAAAAATCTATCGCATGAACACACAAAACCAAGATCTATTCTATGGCAAAGCCAATATCTAATCTATGATATTAGTGCAACGAGAGTGTAGAGAACTAACCCTCGTAGATCCAAAGAGTTTAACAATATCGGATTATTGTGGTTGATGTAGTCGATCACTTTCCGATCTCAAGATCGTGTAGACGATCCTTCCGGTGCCACATTCCGGCAATGCTTCCGATGTCGGTCACACATACGGAGTTAATGAAGACCTTCCTATCCCTTGTTCGAGCAGGCAACGGAGGTAGTAGATCCCCTTGGAATCCCAACAACGCGATAGTGTGGTGGTGGTGGAGGAGGAGAGATTTCTGCAGGGCTTCGCCTTAGCAGGAGCAGGACGGTGGACGAGAGAGAAGAGAGGCGGTGGCTAGGGTTAGGCACCATGGGACAAGGGGTGTGGGGGGTGCGCTCTCACCCCTCATTATATAGGTGGGGCGGCCATCCAAGGGTTCCCAGCCCAGGACGTGTCCCCTCCAACTCAGCCACCAAGGGGAGAGTTGGAAACTTTCCCACCAAGTCTTTCCTCTTACAAAAACTACAGTTTGACTTTTGAAACTAGGATTTGACTATTCAAATTAGGGTTTAGCCCCTTTACTAGTTTTGGCCAAATTGGCCCTTTAGGGTTTGGTGCGTCTAGACCCTAGGGCATGCCACTGTCCAAGGACCCCCTCCCGGGGTGGTGGAACCACTGGTGGTCCCTCTAGAACATTCTAGAAGTATCCGGTCAAAACACCAAAACTTTTCCGGAACCACGGAAAACCACTTTCCTTATATGAATTTTATTGTCCAGACCATTCTGGATCTCCTCGTGATGTCCTGGATCCAATCCGAGACTCCAAAATACATTCAGTCTCCAACTCATATTCCATATCTACTTAAACAACATCGAATCCTTAAGTGTGTCTCCCTACGGTCCGTGAACTATGCAGACATGATCGAGCCACCTCTCCGATCAATAACCAATAGAGGGATCTGGAAATCCATATGGGTCCCACATATTTCTATGATGACTTCGTGATCGAATGAACCATTTACATATGATACTGATTCCCTTTGTTGTGTGATAATTTACTTATCCGAGGTTTGATCGTCTGTATCTTTATACCTAGTCCAACCTCATTACCGATAAGTACTCTTTACTCGTACTGTGATGCGACATCCCTTATGACCTTGTCACATGCTTGCAAGCCAATTGGATGACACTCCACCGAGAGGGCCCATAGTATATCTATCTGTCATATGGATGGACAAATCCCACTCTTGATCCATGCACTTCAATCCATACTTTCAGAATACCCAATGCCATCTTTATAACCACCTAGTTACGGAAGTGGCGTTTGATGTCATCAAAGCACTCATGCGGTGATGGGGATTAACATGATCTCATGGTCGAATCATTAGTTTACTATGTATTTGAAAGCTTGTAGCAAACAAACTATAAATGACTTGATCTTATGCTATGCTAACTATATGAGTGTGTCCATCACATCATTCTCCTAATGACATGATCTTGTTATTAATAACATCTAATGTCCATGATTAGGAAACCATGATCATCTTTTAATCAACAAGCTAGTTTAACAAGAGGCTTACTAGGGACTCTTTTATGTTTACAAAACACGCAAGTATTAATGTTTCCTATTAATACAATTATAGCATGGGATGCAAACATTTATCATAAACCAAAGATACAATAATAACCACTTTATTATTGCCTCTTGGGCATATATCCAACTATCTACCACTTGCACTAGAGTCAATAATCTAGGTTGAAAAACTTTGTGAATTCAACACCTAAGGCTTTCTGGTGTTGTATATACACGATTGCTACTAGTAAACATAATTTTCGGATCTAACACTTCTAGGTCCGTGTGTATTTGCATGTATTTGCGTCTCTACGCATCACTCATTCTCCAATGAGATGGCATAGTATAACTTTGGTCCTTTGGTGAGACCTTTAGTTCCTTGGGGTTAAATCATGTCGATACAATTGGAGTACAATATATCTTCATAGTACTAGCCCGCTATGAACCACACCTAGTTTGATAACAAACTACTTGACACAAATGCCCTCTTTTGCTGCTACAATAGCAATCATATACTTAGCCCTTTTGTTATAGTATCCCGTCACAATGTCTTAACTTTGGAACTCATCCAAATCCTTTATGGAACTTCCTTTCCATTACATTGTGCCATCCATAGTTTAAATTGAGATAAAATTAATTTGTATCTTGTGACAAAACTAGTATCTGATGGGGATATACCGAGTGGGGTATACCCAGCAGGACGTTCCCTACTGCATCCAGCTCCCAGCGAGTGGGCCTGCAGGACGGCGACTGGATCAAGACCCAAGAAGGAGCTAGGCGACTGGAAGCTAAAGACCTAGAAGCGTAGCTAGGCCTAGTCGGATTAGATCAAAACCCTCCGAGTACTTATCCAACTCGAGTGTAGATCTGTAAACCCTAGCGAGGTACCCCTATATAAACCTCCCTAGGGTACTCTTAGCACTTACATTTCATCAGATACCCCATCGACTTGCTGCCTAGCCGCCAAGCTCGCCACCACTATAATATCTCGATAATACAATCTAGCAGGAGTAGTTCTTTACCCTTCGGGGGACGAATCTGGATAAAACCTTGTCTCTCTGCCCTTATCTTGCACCGCAGATGGCTGGCCGCCCTTGCCCCTCGTTCTACTACTCGCTGCCAATCGCAGCATCTGCCATGGCCATTCCCACGACAGTGGCGCCCACCTTGGGGCCTGGCCGGTCAGGCCTGAGTTCTGCGGCGAGACCCTACTTGCCAATCAACCGGTCGATAACCACCAGTCGCATGATCGAGTGCGGCGATATACATTCGATCTTGCCCAGCAGCTACGTCTTGGCATCGCGCCCGGTCACGCACGGTGTCATCATGCCAGTTGGCACCATCAATCTCTTCGTCGTCTTCACAGACATCATCGTCTCTGAGGACTCGACACTCATTGGCGAGTTACCACCCCGTGATCTTCTCTCTGAGAGCCAGGTCCGCACCATCCACCGCCTTGTCTCCGTGTACAACTCGGCCAACAACGACGTGGCCGAAACCGACGCAGCCAAGGACGACGCGGCCCTCGACGACGACGCCGACTCGGTGACCCTGGCCTCAGTCGCTGGATCCATCGTCGCCGCGTCACTAGAAGGCTCCATCACGCGAGTCTCCAATGTTGGATATTTCGAGGATCCTTCCATCCTCGGGATCTTCGACTCTGACTCGGGGTCGAAGAATTCTGGCGATCTCCACCGCCTCATCTTTGTCGGAGGACTCTTCGGAGTCCTCTCACACTTCCTCGGAGCTCTCCTCGTCGGCGGGAGGAATCCAGCCTTCCAGGACCTAAAACAACTGAGAAAGACACGAAATATCAGAGAATCGCGACTGCATTTATTCGACTGTGAAATCAAGAAATAGTAAAGAGCTCATCATAGGCGCCTGGTGCTTCCCGCTGGCGGTGTACAGGGTGAGACCTGCCTTTGGATCGATGTATTCCATGTCGGCGATCTTCTTGAGTGCGGCGACATAGTCATGCATGACTTGGTCCCATCGTCCCTACCGGTGTACTCGTACATCCTATGGGAGCGACTGGCTAGCGGCACCAATCGCCGTCCGAGTCAACAGTTGTAAAAATTGATGGTTTCAAGCCCATCCTTCTTGAGCTGAGGATCATCGTCAGCATTTCGTCCACGACCATCCTCTGGCCGTGGGGGAGCTTGGCCACCTGCAGGCGGTGCGACTTGCTCCTGTCGACGGTGAATGCTAGGAGCGACACCTCGCCATCCGGGGTCGACTCGCTGACGTAGAACCAATACTTCTTGCCCTTGCTGGCTGCCTTCTTCGGCAGCATGAGGTCGAGGAAGGGGGCCTTTTTCTTCAACTGAAAGGTGAGGCCGCCTGCTGCGAGCATCAGGCCGCCAACTCCTTCGCGACCAACGCGCCCATGGAACAATTCCTGCCACAGCGGGAAGTATGGGTGGCATCCCAGGTAGCACTCGTAGAACGCCACGAAAATGGTGAGGTGCTCGACGCTGTGAGGCCCCAGTCTAAGGGCTTGATGGTGTAGTAGGCACAGAACCACCGGAAGAAGATCAAAGTGGGGAATCTCAGCCCCTCTCCAGGTGGCTGATGCGTATGCCTGTTATGCCATACATCGCAATCCCAGGATTACCATTTTTGCGAGACATAACAGAATTGGATACCATAGTACATGATCCATTACAAACGGTACATAAGTTCTTACACAAATAGGGATCTCATGATCCAGTTCTTAATACAACTTCAAGCAGCGGAATACGTGATAATAACGGTAGCGTAGGCGAAGCTCCATCTTCGGGGTCACAGGCAATGCTGACGATGGGAGATGATCCTAGTTGTCGTAACCTTCCTGGGGTCCATCTTCCAGGTACTCCTCTTCATAGTCTGGCCATGGGAATAGCCAGGGACAAAGCCATGAGTACTCTTTAAGCACTCACAAACTAATACTAATAGGTAAAGGGTTTTTGGATAATAGGACACTAGGCTCTAGGGTTGTTTTTCAAAAGCCAGATTTATCTCTACTAGGTTCCAAAGCTAGTCACAATTTTATAACTCCTAAGTGGGAACTTGTATTTCATATCACAACTCTGTTGTGGTCAAGTCATTTCTACTAGGTTCCAAAGCTAGTCTCAATTCATTTCACAAGTCATTTTGAAAAGTCTGACGGGGGAACAGTAGGGCCACTCCAACTGTCCATAACCCTGGACGCGGCTATTCGAATAGTTTGACACTCTGCAGATATTGTACACTTTCACCACAACATTCGATACATTCGTCAGGAACAAATCCTGAATTTACCATACTCAGTATGCGGATAATCAATCCTAACCTTTCAATTACACGCCCTAGTATAAGCACCTCTCCTGTGAGTTTGGCCTCCCAACCATGACCAACTGTCATCTTGGGTACTGCACAGGTGGACAATCTTCACAAGGTAGCCTCAGCTCAGACCTTGGCCGTGAGGGAACTAATACTAAGGGATATAAGTTTCCAGTCAAGCCCTACCCAATATTCGGGTATTGTGGTTGTACGATAAGATTGGAATGGTATCGCATCCAAACAACCATCAGTTTTATAAAGGGCTAAGGCTCATGCCTCAACATTTTTATCACCCAAAATCATCAAGTGTTCGGAAACACATGTCCAAAACATTTCAATAGAATGATCCATCATTCCAAGTTTTTCATAACCATTTTCACCAAGTATTCCCATCTAAAGTTGATCAAGTTTTATGCTTAGCACTAGCATCTACAGGTGGGGGTAGTACTAATGAGGGGTGGTAAACTAGTGGAGTTTCAACTAAGTCCAACCTTATATCTTAGGCTGATATCAAGGTTTCTAGCTTAGGCAAAATTTTATGCTCTTTATGCAACCTTCAGAATCTTTCTAGTACCTACAAGTCACTTAAGTCCACTCTAAGTTGAAGCTTTGATAAAGAAATAAAGTAGAAGCTTGCAAATAAAACTAGGATTGGTTTATCAAGTGGGTATGATCATATATGCTCAAGGCATATAGTAGGCATAGTAACAAGCAAGTATTTGCTTGCACAAAATCATTATAAGCTTGCTAACTTGCAAGTGTTATCTTGCCAGGTTAATAGCTTGCACATTCACAAGTAGTATTAGGCTTGCCTTGTGCAGAGCAGTGGTTGAAGTTCTCCTCGGCTTCTTCTTTGTAGAATCCTCCTTCCTCCTCGTATCCTTGGTCGGTACTAGCGTCTATGAATAAATACGAGGTACACAATCACCAAACAATACTTAACTACTTGAAATCATCACACACAAGGGTCCTATAGATGATCTAGCATCATCTCTAACATTACAAGGTTAAGGCTTGATTTAATTCCTTTTATTTTTAGAAAAGTAATTTCTACTCATTGAAAAACTACTTAAGATTTAATATTCTCCAAACCAAATATGGGATCATGTTGACACATGTCATCACCACATATTCTCCAAACTAAATAGTGGTGTCACAATTTAATAAGGTTTTACTCTTTTATTTTAATTAATTAAAGTGGCTAGTAATGCCTATGGGGCATTCTTTTATTACTTGAACATTATTTCTGCAGGTAAACCTATCTATTTTTGTATATTCTGAAAGGGATGGTTAAATGTGATTTTTGAGAGTTGGAATCAACTCAAAAGCTATTATGGTTTAAATTTGAAAAATGTTTGAATGCAGAAAAGCTTCTGCCTTGTTATTTTTACCATGGGTGATCTATAGATCCAAATGACTTGAATCCAGCGGGCTTGGATTCAGCATTCACAGACCTTTCCAAAAAAATTGGTTTCATTCAATTTGGTGCACTGAATCGATCTGGATTGATTTTTGAAGTTGGGTACAGAAGTGTGTTTGAATTGAAATGGAAAAGGTTTAATTTGGATAACTGCGACGGAAAAGTAACGGGCACTGCTGTTAAAGGTTCTGCTGGCTGCTTAAGTGGGTGTCCCCACTCGTCAATGACACGGGGCTGGGCTAAGCGGTATGGGGCAACGTGGGTCGTTCGATCTAGTTCTAATCCAAAGGCTGGGAGTCATCGTCGACGCGAGACAACGCCGGCGAGAACGAAACCTAGCGCGGCTAGTGAGGGGTGCTGGGGGCTTGTGGCATCCCGCAAAACCACTACTAGAAAATCGCGTTGTTTTTGTGCATTGCATCGTCATCTTCGTGCATTGTTTGTCTGCATTATTTGAAAAACCTAGTTTAGATTTATACAAACACCCCTCTTATTTTTAAACACAAAACCCAGATCGCATCGGAGAGTTTATTTGTCTAAAAACTATTTTGCAAAGTGGCTTTGTTTTAATTTGAACAGAACCAAACAAACACAAAAACTAAAAAAGCCCCATCTAAATCCTATTTACACCCAAATCCTATCCTACCCACCAATGTCTGGCTGCCACCTCACCCTCTCACCCATTTCCTACCCACACGCCACCTCACCGATCCACCACTTTTCCAGCCCCTTCTCCTTCTCTCACCCTAGCCCATCCTACCCTCTCTCCCTCTTCCCACCGACACATGGACCCCACCCAGACAGCTCCCACTTTTCCCCTCTCTCTCACCCCCCTGGCCCACACGCCACCCACTCAGACCCTCCTTCTCTCCTTCCTATCGCCTGGCCCCACCCCAGCCCAGCGGTTCCCACCCGACCAGCCTATCCCTAACCCGACCCCGCGCGGCCACCCTGTCCCCAGGCCCCACCTGCCACGTTCCCCACTCGATCCTCCCACCCCGCGCTCGTCTTCCTCCTTCCCTCCTCTCCTCTCTGGCTGCTCCTTCCGCCGACGAAGCCACCTCCTCACAAGGCCTCCCCGCCTCCTTTCCCCTCTCGGCAGCCATGGCCCTCCTGCACCTCGCCTCGCTCCTCCACCTCCGCCGCTCCGCCGCCCTGCGGGCCCCCGCCTCGCGCCGCTTCGCCAGCGAGCATCTCCGGTGAGCGCTCGCCCGTGCCTGCGTCCCACCTTCCGCCGGCCCCTCCCTTCTCCGTTCCTCGCCTCTCGCGCCCGGCCTCGAGGCAGCCCGCTTCGTCGGCAAAGCCCGCGCCTGCAGCGCCGCCCGCGTTCCCCATCCTCCTCCGGTCCCGCGCCGCCTGCCGCCCCAGCCGCTTCGCCCGCCCGCCTCGCCGCGCCGCCTGCCTCCTCAAGCTCCGGCCCAGCGCGCTCTTCCCCACCGTGCTCGGCGCCCCGCCACCGCCTGGTCTCCTCCCGTCCGGTGCCTCCCACGAGCCCCGCGCCGCCCATGGCTTCGCCGCCGAGCAGGGCGCCAGCCCTCCGGCCGTCCGCCGCCCAAGCTCCCCGTTCCCTGGCCGCCTCCGTTCGTCACCGGCAGACCGCCGTGGTCGTCGCCGGCCCCTGCGTCTCCTCGTTCGTCGTCGTATGCCAAGAACCGTGCGACCTCCGCCGCTGTCCTCCGGCCCGCCCGGGCTCGTCCAGCCCGCGTCCGTGTCGCCGGACCCCGCCCCGTCGGGCCCAAGCCGCTAGGCCGCCCTCAGGTCCTCTGCTTCCGCGCCGCCGTCTCGCCCTCGCCGCATGAAAGCTGCAGCCGGTTCATGCCACGCCTGGACGGGTGTTGTCGATGCGATACCGATGTGGTACTGCTACTACAAGACGCGGGACAACCTCTGCGATACAACGACGACAAACAAGCTCAACTTCCACAGTGGCCGCAACCAACCCATGTTCGCCATCGAGCCGGAACCCGATGCGCCGATATGTGATCGAGGTGACGCATGCAAGACCGAGGATCCGTGACATCGATGCGACAAGGTGATCGTGGAGCTCGATGACTCGCCCACGGACGCCGAGACCCCCAAACCAAGACCGATCCTGACCGGTCGCGCCAAGATCTCCTTCTCGGACCCCGATGACGCTAAGTTCTTCGCCATAGAGAAACAGGGACTTCGACAAGACAAGGAACGTCAAGAACTTCAACCGTATGCCAAGACCGAACCGACACGAGAACCCGACAAGTTCGACACCGGCCAGGGCGAGTCCGATGCCCCGACGCCAGACCAAGTACGCCCTCCCGGAACGCCAAGGTCCCCGCGAGAGACGACAAGACCGACAACATGACCCGAAGACCGCGAATGCGACAAGATCTTCCCCAGTAATCCGAGAACGTTCCCGCCTAGACCGACCCGTCGAACCCCGAACCCCGAGGCCGAACCCCGGACCCCCCAAAACCTCAAGATCGTCGAGACCCTCAATGTGTGAACCCCTTCCCGGAACCCTATTTTATAACATAATAACAACTTGTTGCATATTGAATTGTCATACTCGCATGCATATCTGTGGTTTGGGGGCCTTATGCCGATTCACCTCTAATTAAATATGGGGCCCATATGCGGGCAAATCTAGCCTTATATTGGCCTCATTTAAACATGTGTAGCGAACCGGTTCCATCTGTTGTCTTGCTAAACAACATTTAATATGCGGGGTAGCTAAATAACATGAACCACCTACTTAATTGTCGGGACCCCGGTTCCACTTAATATGACCTAATTGCATCGCATCTTTGCCATGTCATTCATCATACATGCATCATGCCGATCTTCTGCCGTTGTATTAAATAGTGCATCCGATGTCTCTTCTAGTGTTTTGCTTCTTCGCGGATAAGGCCGTTGAGTTGATGTGAGCTTCGCCCCGATCTTCGGTTGAATCCTTCGACAATGTTTTCAGGCGAGCATCTCCCCCCTTTCTACCTATCTTACTTTTATAGTCTTTATTCCCTCCTGTTGATCTATTGCTATCTGTGTTGCGATGCTCTAGTTTTCGTACCCGTGATATTCCTTGCAGCCTTATATTGCCATGGACACCTCCTATTACCTGTTGTGTGGTAGTTAGTTGGACCTGCGCGTCGTAGTTGCTTGCTCAAGTGCTGTTGCGTGTTGTCAAGTGCCACAGTTGTTGATGAATTGCCGCATGTTGATGTTGGAGATGGTCATAGTTTTACTTATCGTTCACTTTAATTCCTGTTTAACAACTAAAATTGAAGTAAGCAGAGGCATCGGTGGGTGATAGATAATATTTGGTTTCGAGCACTTGTGTCCCGTAGGACCCAGTACTTGGTACTGTTCCTTGATTTATCGCGCTATCCACATCCGGAGGTATATGGGACCCCACGAGCGAGCTTGATTGATCTTATTTCTCGGGGCCACAAACTATTTTGAGGTTTTATTTACGATCCTGTACTTATGCCATGCTACTTATGTATTTACGATTGTGCGAGGAGCACCTTTGTCTTGTTAGGATCGGGACATGATTCGCGGTGTCGACAAGCCCAGCCACACTTTCGGGTTCCCGATCGTTCACACCGTCACCCAAACCTTGAGTCCGTCTCGAGTCATCAGCTTCGTTGTGGGATCTACTTAAGGGTGGCCCCTGAAATATTTGAATCCTGTGATTGTTCATCGTGAAAGCCTCGTTGGGTTTTGATTTGGTTTTCCGAGGTTGATCGGCGTGTGTTGCTATTGGTGCACCCCGGCCGGGTAAAACTTTCTGAAAGCCGTGTCCGCGGATATGGACGACTGGGAGCACAGTATCTCGATCATAGACAAGCATAACTAAAGTTTATTGTTATAAATTTGACTTTATAATGACTAGTAATCAGCTTCACTATAACGGAATGCCTAATTAATACTGCCCACCATTGCTTGTTTGGAGTGTCGCTTGCGACCATTGTACCTGACTAGTAAGTATTGCAACTACAACGGAATGGCTGAATAAAAGTACCAACAACTGCTGGGTTTGGGTTTATATCATGCTATCTGTATCTGATTAGTAATTGTTGCAACTACAACGGAATGATTAACTAAAAGGGCCCACTGCCTATTTTTATCAGGACGACTATCTTTAACCTGACTAGTAATTGCTGCAACGATAACCGAATAAATAAAACTGCCAACTGTGTGAGTTCCTCGGTTGACTTCCTCGTTTGGTCTCGAGGGGGAAACACCAGGATGGGTTTGTTTGGTGTTAGCTTCAGGTTGTATCCGGATAGGTCATTCTCATCCCTCTCTGATAACCGCCAGTTGTATCGAGTCTCTATAGGTTGTTTAGTGCATGCTGCCGCTGCCGCTTTAGTCCACCATACCTATGTAGGCGAGGACCGCCGAATTCTAGCCTCGCCGTGTCTTGGCCTCGATCGACGCTCCTCTTTTTCCTTTGCCCTTTGTCGGCACCTTTTGTTAAAGCAGGTTTTGAGATCGACGTCGTTAGCAAGGTTACCCTTCCGGCTTGGCCTGGGCAGGGTTATGGATGCCATTGGTTATTCTTTAGGGCTCTTAGCCCCATTTGCATCTTGTCCGTAGTCGGACGCTCGATCATTTTCAAGGTGATTTGGATCTTTGTATATTATATCGTATTCTTGACTCATTGAGTCGCTTGTATATATATATCTGTTACGTGGGTCCCATCGAGGACTGTTGTGTAATGTTATTACTTCGTTTTCCACCCTTGAAAGTGCTGGTGCACCTTGAATCGTTTCTATGCGGGTTTGGCGGATTTTTCTCAAACTTGCATAGGTCCGATTTGAGGGTGTTCTGAGTGGTATCGAGCTCGGCGATTGCGATACCCACAAGTCCAAATGTGGGATAACCTAGCTAACGGCAAGTAGAGTGTCAAAACTATTTTGCAAAATCGGTTGGATAGTTACGATTAGGTCTGATTTTACTTCTTACCCCTCTGCTACTCTCCTCTTATCTCGACGTGTTTTGAATCCGCTCTCGTCTCTTTCTTCGAGTCCAGGAATTCTCGTGGTTGGGTTTCCGTCGTACCTTCAGGGCTTCGCTTTCTCCCTTTTTGTAACGGAGGTGCTACGATCATCAATCTGCAACTTGTCTGTTGTACCCTTCCTCCAATCTTTTGTTCTTGAGCCCTTTATCCATATGTGCTCCTTGCTGGATATCAGTGTCGTTGAAAAATATATGAGAAGGACGAGCATTGGTGAAGTTGGAGTTAACCTTGAGCATGTGTTGTTCATGCCAATGGAACCATCGCGAAACCTAATCATTGTGTCTTTCATACGACTTCTGTTGTATCTTTCCGGTGTTTCCCGATGTGATGACATCCTCTACGCCAGATCCGATGCAGAGTCTGCATCACTCCTTTGTTCCGAACCTCGCTTGTCGAGATCTTCAGTCTGATTCCGAGAGTTGGTTGCATAATCCGCCTATTCGTGTGCAGAGTAATGGTTTGAGTGCGGGATGGAGTAGCTACCATACCACTACCCTTATCATTCGCTCTTGTACACCGAATCAGTGGATCCAGCAGTTTTACTCCGTCCACGGAAGTAGGGGTGGCTTATTTGTTGATACCTCTACCTTCGACCTTTTGTTTCCGGAGTGTTCTCTCGACGATCACGGACAACGACCTCTTGTTAGTGGTGTCGCGAGGATCTACATGAAGCGAGAAGATGCAGATCGCCGACCTTCCTTCCGGTACCATGAGGCGGATCTCGAGGGCGAGATCCATTGTTAGTGGTGTCGAATTGTGGCATCCCGCAAAACCACTACTAGAAAATCGCGTTGTTTTTGTGCATTGCATCGTCATCTTCGTGCATTGTTTGTCTGCATTATTTGAAAAACCTAGTTTAGATTTATACAAACACCCCTCTTATTTTTAAACACAAAACCCAATCGCATCGGAGAGTTTATTTGTCTAAAAACTATTTTGCAAAGTGGCTTTGTTTTAATTTGAACAGAACCAAACAAACACAAAAACTAAAACAGCCCCATCTAAATCCTATTTACACCCAAATCCTATCCTACCCACCAATCTCTGGCTGCCACCTCACCCTCTCACCCATTTCCTACCCACACGCCACCTCACCGATCCACCACTTTTCCAGCCCCTTCTCCTTCTCTCACCCTAGCCCATCCTACCCTCTCTCCCTCTTCCCACCGACACATGGACCCCACCCAGACAGCTCCCACTTTTCCCCTCTCTCTCACCCCCCTGGCCCACACGCCACCCACTCAGACCCTCCTTCTCTCCTCCCTATCGCCTGGCCCCACCCCAGCCCAGCGGTTCCCACCCGACCAGCCTGTCCCTAACCCGACCCCGCGCGGCCACCCTGTCCGCTGGCCCCACCTGCCACGTTCCCCACTCGATCCTCCCACCCCGCGCTCGTCTTCCTCCTTCCCTCCTCTCCTCTCTGGCTGCTCCTTCCGCCGACGAAGCCACCTCCCCGCCGCGCGCTCCCGCCTCCTTCTCCCCTCTCTGGCCGCCGGCGAGCCCGCCCTGCACCCTCGCCTCGCTCCTCCACCTCCGCCGCTCCGCCGCCCTGCACCCTCGCCTCGCTCCTCCACCTCCGCCGCTCCGCCGCCCTGCGGGCCCCCGCCAGCGCCCGCTCCGTGAGCATCTCCAGCCTTCGCCGCCCGCCTGCGTCCCTTCCGCCCTCCCTTCTCCGTTCCTCGCCTCTCGCGCCCGCGCTCGAGGCAGCCCCGCTGGCAAGCCGCCTCGCGCCCAGCGTCGCCGCGTTCCCCATCCTCCTCGGTCCCGCCGCCATTCGCCGCCCCAGGCCTTCGCCAGACCCCGCCCGCTTCGCCCGCACCGCCTCCTCCAAGCTCCGCCCCGCGCTCTTCCCCGTGCTCCGCCCGCCACCGCTGTGGTCTCCTCCTGCGTCCGGCCGTCGCCTAAGCTCCCGTTCCACAGCGCCTCCGTTCGTCACCGGAACCGCCGTGGTCGCCCGGCCCTGCGTCTCCTCGTTCGTCGTATGCCAAGAACTGCGACCTCCGCCGCTGTCCTCCGGCCCGCCCGGGCTCGTCCAGCCCGCGTCCGTGTCGCCGGACCCCGCCCCGTCGGGCCCAAGCCGCTAGGCCGCCCTCAGGTCCTCTGCTTCCGCGCCGCCGCCGTCTCTGGCCCTCTGTCGCCCCGCGAGCCTGCTGTAGCCGGTTCATGCCACGCCTGGACGGGTGTTGTCGATGCGATACCGATGTGGTACTGCTACTACAAGACGCGGGACAACCTCTGCGATACAATGACGACAAACAAGCTCAACTTCCACAGTGGCCGCAACCAACCCATGTTCGCCATCGAGCCAGAACCCCGAGTACGCCGATATGTGATCGAGGGGTGACACATGCAAGACCGAGGATCCGGTGACATCGGTACGACAAGGTGATCGTGGAGCTCCGATGACTCCGCCACGGACGCCGAGACCCCCCCAAACCCGAGGACCGATCCCGTACCCGGTGCCGCGCCAAGATCTCCTTCTCGGACCCCGATGACGCTAAGTTCTTCGCCGTAGAGCAACAGGGACTTCGACAAGACAAGGAACGTCAAGAACTTCAACCGTATGCCAAGACCGAACCAACACGAGAACCCGACAAGTTCGACACCGGCCAGGGCGAGTCCGATGCCCCGACGCCAGACCAAGTACGCCCTCCCGGAACGCCAAGGTCCCCGCGAGAGACGACAAGACCGATAACATGACCCGAAGACAGCGAATGCGACAAGATCTTCCCCAGTGATCCGAGAACGTTCCCGCCTAGACCGACCCGTCGAACCCTGAACCACGAGGCCGAACCCCGGACCCCCCAGAACCTCAAGATCGTCGAGACCCTAAATGTGTGAACCCCTTCCCGGAACCCTATTTTATAACATAATAACAACTTGTTGCATATTGAATTGTCATACTCGCATGCATATCTGTGGTTTGGGGGCCTTATGCCGATTCACCTCTAATTAAATATGGGGCCCATATGCGGGTGTAACACCCTCAGAATCGGACCTATGCAAGTTTGAGCAAAATTCGCCAAACCCGCATAGAAACGATTCAAAGGTGCCCACCAGGCACTTTCGTGCGGGTGGAAAACGAAGTAATAACATTACGCAACAGTCCTCGATGGGACCCACAGAACAGATATATATATAACAGCGACTCAAAGAGTCAAGAATACAGATATATTATACAAAGATCCAAATCACCTTGAAAACGATAGAGCGTCCAGCTACGGACAAGATGCAAATGGGGCTAAGAGCCCTGAAGAATAACCAATGACGTCCATAACCCCTGAGCCAAGCCGGAAGGGTAACCCTGCTAACGTCGATCTCAAAACCTGCTTAAACAAAAGGGGTGCCGACAAAGGGCAAAGGAAAAGAAGGAGCGCCAAGATCGAGGCCAAGACAGCGAGGCTAGAATTCGGCGGTCCTCGCCTACATAGGTATGGTGGACTGAAGCGGCAGCGGCAGCATGCACTGAGCACCCTATAGAGACTCTCTACAACTGGCGGCTATCAGAGGGGGGGAAGAAAGACCTATTCGGATCCAACCTGATACTATCATCAAACAAACCCATCCTGGCGTTTCCCCCTCGAGACCGTCGAGGAAGTCAACCGAGGAACTCACACAGTTGGCAGTTTTACTTATTCAGTTATAGTTGCGGCACTTTACTAGTCAGGTTTAGGTAATCGTCCTGATAAAGTAAGCAGTGGGCACATTTAGTTAACCATTCCGTTATAGTTGCAACAATTACTAATCAGATACAGATAGCATGAGATAAACCCAAAACCCAGCAGTTGTTGGTACTTTTAATCAGCCATTCCGTTGTAGTTGCAATACTTACTAGTCAGGTACAATGGTCGCAAGCGACACTCCAAACAAGCAATTGTGGGCAGTATTATTTAGCCATTCCGTTATAGTGAAGCTGATTACTAGTCATTATAAAGTCAAATTTATATCAATAAACTTTAGTTATGCTTGTCTATGATCGAGATCGTGCTCCAAGTCGTCCATATCCGCGGACACGGCTTTGAAAGTTTTACCGGCGGGGTGCACCAATAGCAACACACGCCGATCAACCTCGGAAAAACCAAATCAAAACCCAACGAGGCTTTCACGACCGAACAATCACAGGATTCAGAAATATTTGGGGGCCACCCCATTGAGTAGATCCATAGCGAGTAAGCAAGCTCGAGACAGACTCAAGGTTTGCGTCAATGGTCAGAACGATTGGGAACCCGAAAGTGTGGCTGGGCTTGTCGATACCGAAAACATTCCGCT
The DNA here is from genome assembly GCA_030063025.1 of Avena longiglumis. Taxonomy (NCBI): domain Eukaryota; kingdom Viridiplantae; phylum Streptophyta; class Magnoliopsida; order Poales; family Poaceae; genus Avena; species Avena longiglumis. The sequence goes on from CP125976.1 coordinate 282,994,174, forward strand.
TACCTAAGCGATGCAGTGTGCTCCTCGCACAATTTAAATCTGAAAGTAGCATGGCATAAATGCAGGATCGTAAATAAAACCTCAAACTAGTTTGTGGCCCCAAGAAATAAGACTGAATCAAGCTCGCTCGGGGCCCCATATACCTCCGGATGTGGATAGCGCGATAAATCAAGGAACAGTATCAAGTACTAAAGGGTCTTACGGGACACAAGTGGGCGTTAACCAAATATTTTCTATCACCCACCGATGCCTCGCTTATTTCAATTTTAGTTGTTAAACAGAAATTAAAGTGACGATAAGTAAAACTAGAATCATCTCCAACATCAACATGCGGCAATTACATCAAGAATCGTGGCATATGACACACATCAGCACTTGAGCAAGCAACTACGACGCGCAAGTACAACTATCTACCAAACAACAGGCAATAGGGTGTGTCCAAGGCAATATAGGGCTGCACGGTATATCACGGGTACGGAAACTAGAGCATCGCAACACAGATAGCAATAGATCAACATGAGGGAATAAATACTATAAAAGTAAGATAGGTAGAAAGGGGGAGATGCTCGCCTGAAAACATTGTCGAAGGTTTCAACCGAAGATCGGGGCGAAGCTCACATCAACTCAACGGCCTTATCCGCGAAGAACCAAAACACTAGAAGAAACACCGGATGCCATATTTATTACAACGGCAGAAGATCGGCATGATGCATGTATGATGCATGGCATGGCAAGGTGCGATGCAATTAGGTCATATTAAGCGGAACCGGGGCCCCGACAATTAATTAGGTAGTTCATGTTGTTTAGCTTCCCCGCAAATTAAATGTTGTATAAGCAAGACAAGTTGGCACCGGTTCGCTACACAAGATTTAAATGAGGCCAATATGAGACTAGATTTGCCCGCATATGGGCCCCATATTTAATTATGAGGTGAATCGGCATAAGGCCCCCAAACCACATGAATGTATGCATGCAAGACAATTATTATGCGACAAGTTGTATTATGTTATAAAAAATAGGGTTTCGAGAAGGGGTCCACACATTAGGGGCATCGACGATCTTGGGGTTCCGGGGTTCGGGGTCCAGGGTCCAGGGTTCGGATCTGGGGTTCGGTCTCGGCGGGAGCGTTCTCAGCTAGCGGGGTAGGTCTTGGCGTTCGAGGAAGGGCTTGGTCTGCGGCGCGATCGGTCTCGGCGGTGTCGTTCTTGTCGTCGCGACGATCTTGTCGGGTCCCACGGGGTCGATCTTGCCGTTGCGAAGGTCTTGTTGGGCCCGTGCCATCGGGTCGGTGTTAGCGTACGGGAGCGTTCTCGTGGCAATCTTGGCGTTCTTCCGGTTCGGGCCTTGGCGTCCGAGAGGAAGTACTTGGCATTCCAGGGACGATCCTGTCGCATCCGCGGTCGTCGGGTCGTGCCGATGGTCATGGCGTCCGGGAAGCGGTGCTTGGCGTTCCGTGAAGCAGATCGTGTCGGTTCCCGGCTTCGATTGTCGGCTCCAAGAAAGGGTCGGGAACTTGTGGTCTTCGGTCCGGCCTTCGGATCCGTGAGGAAGAACGCGTCGTTCCGTGTGGTCGATCTCCGAGCGTCAAATTCGTGCGGAAGAACTTGTCCTTTGGGCACCAGACGCCACACAAGAATTTCCACATCCCCAGATCGACACACCTCCTGGTGCAAGCACGCTCTGGCCACACTACAAGGAATGTGTTATTCTATGACCTTCTCATAGTGACCGTGTTCAAAATCGTCATAGAGTTATGACGATTTCGCACCAGATGGTCAAAAGACGTTTAGAAGGTTCAAAACCTTACAAAATTATGACGATTTTGCTCAGAATCGTCATATTTTCATTAGCTCAAATCGTCATAATCTGAAGAATATAGCCTACGTGTGCAAAAAATGAGGTGTTTTGTAAAGCAACCAATCAAAACAGATAAACGCCTCCCACGGATCGCTCACAGTCGACGTGATCTGAATCGTTCATTGCGATCCAACGTCTGATCTCTCACTCAAAGAAGCACAACATACTCCCCCACCGCGCCCGCGGTCTCACGAACCCTAACCTCACCAACTCCCCTCGCGCCGCCCCTTCCTTCCCCTGTCTATACGCCGCCATTCCACCATCTCCCTCCTAAGCCTAGATCTGCCTCCCGCCGACCATCTCCTCTCTATCCCGTGCATCAGCGCACCCATCTCCGCTCGACTGCCGGCGGCTACGCCTTTCCTCATCCCTTCACAGGGCCGCCCTGATCCACATCGTTCCTCACCTGATCTCCTCTGCCATGCCCACAAGATTCACCGGTAGTCCCCTCTTCACCCCCAGTACACTAGACGACGCTTCGGATTTGGCGGCGGTGCGTATGGGGAGGAGTTCAAGGTCGTGGAGGCGGTGGCCATGGAGTCGTGCGCCAGATTAGGGTGCTCGCGGGCTACCTAAGGCTAGTATCCATCAGCTAGGAGGATGCAGGGGGAGGAGGCGTCACACCTTGGGAGGCGAAGAGGAGGGCGCGAGGTGGAGTGGTGGGTGGAGTCCAGGTTGCTCTGGTGCATCGTCGGGCCGACCATATTTCAGTGGACGGTGCTCTACGAGATCAACCTCATCGCGCAGGCCTTCATCGGCCACATCGGGGACCTCGAGATCGCAGCCTTCTCCATCGCCTCCATCGTTGTCGCCGGATTCAACTTCGGCTTCCTGGTAAGCACATACTGATCATACTTGCTCACGGTGTCTTGCTTTTTGTATCTCATCCATGCCGTTGGAGCACAATAGATTCATCCCGTTCGTATATACACGCATATCTCCAATGTCAGTTAATTCAATGTACATAGAATTAAGTGTCAAAACTCTATGAGGTCTCAACAAAAAATCTGATTGGTCTGTCCCAACAAAAATCTCTTCGATTGGTCTGTCCCAACAAAAATCTGAATAAAGATTTGTTTTGGTATCGATTTGGTGTGGTTTTTCTCGTTATTGGTCTGCAGCTTCCGACAAATCGAAATTCTCATGGTATTGTTTTTCTCGTTTCCGCTGTGCAGTGCTTGGTGGTGGTGTCCCCGCTGCGGGAAAGCAGAAGGCCGCCATGGCAGACCGAGACCAAGCCCCGGCGGGGAGTCCTGCGCGACATCGGCAACATCGGCAACCTCCGCGTGGCCGAAGGGTAAGCAGGAAACTGACCAGTTCTAGTATGCATGATTCCCCTTTGTTTCTATGGAATTTTCCACTCACGCGTTCTTGGGAATAAGCGAGCGGCAGCTCAGAGCCGGTGAATGCTCACCGCCCCGTGACCAGGAACTTTGGTGCTCAGTTGATTAAGAAGGCGCAGGAGAAAGCCAAGGTACCGTCCCTGTTCCTGCTCCCTTCCCCCTCTATCCTGAAGCGCTAATTTAGTCTCGTGTTAATCAATCGTCGCTTTACTGCTGCAAAATCCGGCGAGGCTGGCCAGAGTGAAGCTTGCCCCTCCTCCCCCTGAGCACGTCATCGAGATCAGCTCCGACTCCGACGTGAGCAAGTCGACGGAGGGCAGCTTCAGCTCTGTCCGCAAGCAATCGAGGAAGAAGGCGATCAACACCCTTACTTCTGTCCTCTCGGCACGCTCCAAGGTGCGTACAATCTGTCCATGAAAACACTGCTCTGTTCCAGCATCATAAACCTGTGAAAATTAGTCTGAGTGAGATGCAATTGCTTGATACACATAGCTTCTCAGTCTCTCATCCGGACCAATCAGTCTCTCATCATTGTTATAACCATAGTTTCTCATCAGTTCATAGTTGATTCAGTTTGGTCACAACCTGTTTTTGCTTGATACACATAGCTGCAATTTTGATTCAGTTTGGGCACAAGTTTGGGCACACCTGCAATTTCATTTTTCTGTACTGCTAATTTTGATTCACATAGATGAGTTTCTTGTCAAGAACTGAATTGGGATGAGTTTCTTGTCAGGAACTGAATTTTGATTCATCCGGATAGAAGTTTCAGGATTTTTCAGTTGTTTTTGTGTCTCAAACTCACACATGTGTTATGCTCTTAGAATAGTTTTGTGAAGGTATCATTTCTTATCTTCTTGTCTTGGACTTTTTTGGCGCGTTTTGCACAGACACAACCTGCATCTCAATAGCATCTGTATTTCTAGGAATACAGATGAAAATATTTGTATTTATTTTTTCGAAAATGCAGAAACAAGTGCTTTGAAATTTAGAACTCTGTAGTGTTTGCTTGTCCGAATAAAGTACAAGCTGAGGTAAATTTAGAACTTTGTAGTGTTTGCTTGCCTATGAAAATACATTCGAAATCATTCAAGAATCGGTGCTTTCTTGCTTGGTTATTTCAAAGTATAAGTGCAGCTTGTGTCACCTTACATTGTTTATGCATCTACCCATTCAGTCTCAAATGAGTTACAGAATTGGTTGAATGCCTGGGACATGCCTGGAGTAACAAATGAGTTTTCTTTTATTTGTTTTCTCTGAATGCAAAGCCAAGGTTTTTTAAAATACTGCAAAATTGAAGCTTATATTAGCCCCTTGTTTGACAATTTCTAATTAAACAAGGCAATGAATTTATACAGCTTTCTGAAATTGTGGTGATCTTCATTGGCAAGCTTTTTCCTGTTAATCAAATTATTTGTTTTCTTTGAATGTGCAGATGTTTTTTATCAGCCCTCCATTGCCAAGGAAGAAGACCACATTGGAGGAACAAATTTTGGTTAAGCATATTACACGTTACCAAAAGTTATTAGGCTAGTTCATATTCTTGCCGTGTGTGAACTACATATGGTTGTGAGTTGTATATTGCTGTGACATGTATATGGGTGTGATGTATATATGGCTATGAAATATTTGATCTCATATTTACTATCGTCTTGAATGTGACTTTTTATACAATTGGTTGTTTGTCTATTTTGTTTTTGGAATTGTTGGATCGAAATTTAGTGGCCAAGCCAAAGAAAGGCCATAAGCCCAAAGAATGAGGAGCATAGGAAAAAAAGGAGATGAACTGGTAATGGGCTTTGTCCAAAAAAACTGGAACCTAAAAGGCTATAGCCCAAAAAAACTGGAACCTAAAAGGCTACGGTGCACAAAATAAAAAGGCCGAATTAATGGGCTTGACCATATAAGCAACCATATTGGACCGGGCTGAATTTGCAATATAACGATATCATTTCGTCACAATTTTGCCACGTAGGATCTGACGTGGGATCGACTTGGCGTGGCTAGATGGCCTATGACGATATTGGATCGTCATAGAGGTCATGACGATCCAATATCGTCATAGACAGTTATGACGATTTTACCAAAATCGTCGTTATAGTTTGTTTGCGACGCTCAGCTTTCGACGATCTCAAAATCGTCATAGAATCGTCATAAATGGACTACTATGACGATTTTGTGACGAAAATAGAGGGTCATATATTGCCATATTTCTTGTAGTGCCAGGCCAATAGGGCCATGCCCCGCAGGTGGAGGCGCTCGCCGAGGAGCTCCTGCACGAGGGCGAGGAGGCGTCCAGAGAAGCGGCTGCAGACCGACGGTGGCAAAACGGGGGACTGTCGCACGGGACTGCCTGGGTCGCGGCGTTGCGGTCCTAGCAGCGGCGGCGCCCTGGTTTGCAGACGGAGGGGAAAGGGCAGCGGTTTAAGGGGAGGCCGGCGACTTGACGCGGGGAGGAAGGAGGGCTGCTCGGGCTGGCGACGAGTTCGGGCGCCAGGCGGCCAGGCGGTCATGGCGTCCGGCGAGGGAGGCCAGCGGAGGTTGGGGACGCAGGTCGTGGCGCGGGCAGAGGGAAAGCGAGAACGGCGAGATGCAGAGAGGTGGGGATCCGGAGGAGACCGGTGGCGGGCTGTCGGCGAAGCGTGGGGGAGGCCGGGCGGTTGATGGCGCCAGACGGGTCGGAGACGGAGGTGGAAGCAGAGACGAGAGGAGGGAACGCGAGGCGGGTGGCGCTGGAGGCCTTGAGAGGAGGCGAGCACCTGGCAGCGGCGGAGCGTCTTGGGGGCTGCGCGAGCTCTTGTGAGCTGGCGGAGCTTGCGAAGGGGAAAGGAGGAAGGGGAGGAGGGGGAGGCTGCGGGGAGGGAGCCGGGGACGGAGGCTGCGGGGCGGTGGGCGACCGGCGAGGTCGACGGTGGGGAAGCAGAGAGAGGGAGGAAGGAGAGAGGAGGGAGGAGACGCGTGGGTGTGGGGCTGGTGGCGTGGGGAGCGTGGGTGGGGCCGGCACAATGAGTTGGGGGTTCTTTGGTGGAACAGGGTGGACCGGGGTGGTCCCTGTGGTCGGTAATGTGGCTGGTGTGCGTTGGGTGTGGGGTGAGAAGTGGAGAGAGAGAGGGGTGGCTGGGGTAGGCTTAGGTGGCAGATGGGGAGTGGCTGAGGGAGAGAGGTGTGCTGATGTGGCGCAAGGGGAGTGGTCGGGGTGAGGTGGAGAGGGGTTGGGTAGATAGGGATGGGTAGCTTTAGGATTTAGAGGTTGGGCCGATTTATTTTCTGGGGTGGTCGTTCGGGTCAATCGGCCCGTTCGACTGCCCCTATTAAAAATAATTAAACGTTTTATTTAATTTAATCGCACCGTTTGCAAACCAATAATAGACAACAAAAATATTCCGGCGACCCGGGCTTTGCATTTGAATTAAGATGGGGCGTTTGGAAAACAAATCGGGCTTTGCGAAAATAGTTTTGGCAAACAATGCATGATGATGATGATGCAATGCACAAATTCAACGCGATTTTCTAGTAGTGGTTTTGCGGGATGCCACAATTCGACACCACTAACAATGGATCTCGCCCTCGAGATCCGCCTCATGGTACCGGAAGGAAGGTCGGCGATCTGCGTCTTCTCGCTTCGTGTAGATCCTCGCGACACCACTAACAAGAGTTCGTTGTCCGTGATCGTCGAGAGGACTCTCCGGAACAAGAGATCGAAGGTAGAGGCATCAACAAATAAAGCCACCCCTAACTTCCGTGAACGGAGTAAAACTGCTGGATCCACCGATTCGATGTACAAGAGCGAATGATAAGGGTAGTGGTATGGTAGCTACTCCATCCCGCACTCGAACCATTACTCTGAACACAAATAGGCGGATTCTGCAACCAACTCTCGGAATTAGACTGAAGATCTCGACAAGCGAGGTTCGGAAACCAAGGGGTGATGCAGACTCTACATCGGATCTGGCGTAGATGATGTCGTCGCGTCGGAAAACACCGGAAGGCACAAACAAAGAACAAAGGATGGTACCACAGTAGACGGATTCCTCAGGCAGCTTGAACACCAGATGTGGCAACACCGTTATCAAAGGAGGAAGCGAAACCCTGAAGGTACGACGGAAACCCAACCACGAGAATTCCTGGACTCGAAGAAAGAGAAATGGGCGGATTCAAAACACGTAGGGGTAAGAGGAGAATAGCAGAGGGGCAAGGAGTAAAAATCAGACCTAATTGGAACTATCCAACCGATTTTGCGAATAGTTTTGACACTCTACTTCGGCCGTTAGCTAGGTTATCCTACAGGCTGGACTTGTGGGGTATCATGGCCGAGCTCGATACCACTCAGTAACACCCTCGAGAATCGGACCTATGCAAGTTTGAGCAAAATTCGCCAAACCCGCATAGAAACGATTCAAAGGTGCCACCAGCACTTTATGCGGTGGAAAACGAAGTAATAACATTACTCAACAGTCCTCGATGGGACCCACAGAACAGATATATGTAACAGCGACTCAGAGAGTCAAGAATACAGATATATTATACAAAGATCCAAATCACCTTGAAAACGATAGAGCGTCCGACTACGGACAAGATGCAAATGGGGCTAAGAGCCCTGAAGAATAACCAATGACGTCCATAACCCCGCCTGGCCAAGCCGGAAGGGTAACCACCTTCTTGGCGTCGATCTCAAAACCTGCTTAAACAAAAGGGGTGCCGACAAAGGGCAAAGGAAAAAGAAGGAGCGTCAGTACTGAGGCCAGTACACGGCGAGGCTAGAATTCGGCGGTCCTCGCCTACATAGGTATGGTGGACTGAAGCGGCAGCGGCAGCATGCACTGAGCACCCTATAGAGACTCTCTACAACTGGCGACTATCAGAGGGGGGTGAAGAAAGACCTATTCGGATCCAACCTGATACTATCATCAAACAAACCCATCCTGGCGTTTCCCCCTCGAGACCGTCGAGGAAGTCAACCGAGGAACTCACACAGTTGGCAGTTTTACTTATTCAGTTATAGTTGCGGCACTTTACTAGTCAGGTTTAGGTAATCGTCCTGATAAAGTAAGCAGTGGGCACATTTAGTTAACCATTCCGTTATAGTTGCAACAATTACTAATCGACATCTGAGATAGCATGAGATAAACCCAAAACCCAGCAGTTGTTGGTACTTTTAATCAGCCATTCCGTTGAAGTTGCAATACTTACTAGTCAGTACAATGGTATGGCGACACTCCAAACAAGCAATTGTGGGCAGTATTATTTAGCCATTCCGTTATAGTGAAGCTGATTACTAGTCATTATAAAGTCAAATTTATAGCAATAAACTTTAGTTATGCTTGTCTATGATCGAGATACTGTGCTCCCATTCGTCCATATCCACGGACACGGCTTTCAGAAAGTTTTACCCGGCAGGGGTGCACCAATAGCAACACACACCCGATCAACCTCGGAAAAACCAAATCAACACCCAACGAGGCTTTCACGGTGAACAATCACAGATTCAGAAATATTTCAGGGGCCACCCCATTGAGTAGATCCATAGCAGTAAGCAAGCTCGAGACGGACTCAAGGTTTGCGTCAGTGGCTGTAAGCGACTGGGAACCCGAAAGTGTGGCTGGGCTTGTCGATACCGCAAAAACACTCCGCTTACCTAAACGGTACAGTGTGCTCCTCGCACAATTTAAATACAAAAAGTAGCATGGCATGAGTACAGGATCGTAAATAAAACCTCAAACTAGTTTGTGGCCCCAAGAAATAAGACTGAATCAAGCTCTGGCTCAGGGGGGTCCCATATACCTCCCGGATGTGGATAGCGCGATCAATCAAACAGTATCAAGTACTCGGGGTCTTACGGGACACAAGTGGGCGTTCGGAAACCAAATATTTTCTATCACCCATCGATGCCTCTGCTTATTTCAATTTTAGTTGTTAAACAGAAATTAAAGTGACGATAAGTAAAACTAGAATCATCTCCAACATCAACATGCGGCAGTTACATCAAGAATCGTGGCATATGACGACACATCAGACTTGAGCAAGCAACTACGACGCAAGTACAACTATCTACCAAACAACAGGCAATAGGGTGTGTCCAAGGCAATATAGGGCTGCACGGTATATCACGAATGCGAAACTAGAGCATCGCAAACACGTATAGCAATAGATCAACATGAGGGAATAAATACTATAAAAGTAAGATAGGTAGAAAGGGAGATGCTACTTTGAAAACATTGTCGAAGGTTTCAACCGAAGATCGGGGCGAAGCTCACATCAACTCAACGGCCTTATCCGCGAAGAACCAAAACACTAGAAGAAACACCGGATGCCATATTTATTACAACGACAGAAGATCGGCATGATGCATGTATGATGCATGGCATGGCAAGGTGCGATGCAATTAGGTCATATTAAGCGGAACCGGGGCCCCGACAATTAATTAGGTAGTTCATGTTGTTTAGCTTCCCCGCAAATTAAATGTTGTATAAGCAAGACAAGTTGGCACCGGTTCGCTACACAAGATTTAAATGAGGCCAATATGAGACTAGATTTGCCCGCATATGGGCCCCATATTTAATTATGAGGTGAATCGGCATAAGGCCCCCAAACCACACGAATGTATGCATGCAAGACAATTATTATGCGACAAGTTGTATTATGTTATAAAAAATAGGGTTTCGAGAAGGGGTCCACACATTAGGGGCATCGACGATCTTGGGGTTCCGGGGTTCGGGGTCCAGGGTCCAGGGTTCGGATCTGGGGTTCGGTCTCGGCGGGAGCGTTCTCAGCTAGCGGGGTAGGTCTTGGCGTTCCGCGAGGAAGGGCTTGGGTCGGTGCCGGGGCGCATCGGTCTCGCCCTGGCCGGTGTCGTTCTTGTCGTCGCGACGATCTTGTCGGGTCCCACGGGGTCGATCTTGCCGTTGCGAAGGTCTTGTCGGGCCCGTGCCATCGGGTCGGTGTTAGCGTACGGGAGCGTTCTCGTGGCAATCTTGGCGTTCTTCCGGTTCGGGCCTTGGCGTCCGAGAGGAAGTACTTGGCATTCCAGGGACGATCCTGTCGCATCCTGATCCGTCGGGTCGTGCCGATGGTCATGGCGTCCGGGAAGCGGTGCTTGGCGTTCCGTGAAGCAGATCGTGTCGGTTCCCGGCTTCGATTGTCGGCTCCAAGAAAGGGTCGGGAACTTGTGGTCTTCGGTCCGGCCTTCGGATCCGTGAGGAAGAACGCGTCGTTCCGTGTGGTCGATCTCCGAGCGTCAAATTCGTGCGGAAGAACTTGTCCTTTGGGCACCAGACGCCACACAAGAATTTCCACATCCCCAGATCGACACACCTCCTGGTGCAAGCACGCTCTGGCCAGGACAATAGGGCCATGCCCCGCAGGTGGAGGCGCTCGCCGAGGAGCTCCTGCACGAGGGCGAGGAGGCGTCCAGAGAATCGGCTGCAGACCGACGGTGGCAAAACGGGGGACTATCGCACGGGACTACCTGGGTCGCGGTGTTGTGGTCCTAGCAGCGGCGGCGCCCTGGTTTGCAGACGGAGGGGAAAGGGCAGCGGTTGGAGGGGAGGCCGGCGACTTGACGCGGGGAGGAAGGAGGGTTGCTCGGGCTGGCGACGAGGTCGGGGCGCCGGGGCGGCGTCGGGCAGGCCAGGGCGGAGGAGGCGAGGCGGTCGCGGCGTCCGGCGAGGAGGAGGCCGACGGAGGTTGGGGACGCGGGTCGAGGCGCGGGGCAGAGGAGAAGCGAGGGCATGGCGAGATGAGAGAGGTGGGGGAGCCGGAGGAGACACTGTGGCGGGCTCATCGTGGCGTGGGGAGGCCGGGCGGTTGATGGCTGGCAGGGTCGGAGACGGAGGTGGAAGCAGAGGCGAGAGGAGGGGAACGAGGCGGGGCTGGAGGGAGGCGAGAGGGGAGGCGAGCACCTGGCGGCAGCGTCTGAGGCGAGGAGGCGGGAGCTATGAAGGGAAAGGAGGAAGGGAGGAGGGAGGCTGCGGGAGGAGGCCGGGACGGAGGCTGCGGGGGGGGGGGCGGCCGGCGAGGTCGACGGTGGGGAAGCAGAGAGAGGGAGGAAGGAGAGAGGAGGGAGGAGACGCGTGGGTGTGGGGCTGGTGGCGTGGGGAGCGTGGGTGGGGCCAGTGCAATGAGTTGGGGGGTTCTTTGGTGGAACAGGGTGGACCGGGGTGGTCCCATGGTCGGTATGTGTGGCTGGTGTGCGTTGGGTGTGGGGTGAGAAGTGGAGAGAGAGAGAGGGGTGGCTGGGGTAGGCTTAGGTGGCAGATGGGGAGTGGCTGAGGGAGAGAGGTGTGCTGATGTGGCGCAAGGGGAGTGGTCGGGGTGAGGTGGAGAGGGGTTGGGTAGATAGGGATGGGTAGCTTTAGGATTTAGAGGTTGGGCCGATTTATTTTCTGGGGTGGTCGTTCGGGTCAATCGGCCCGTTCGACAACCCCTATTAAAAATAATTAAACGTTTTATTTAATTTAATCGCACCGTTTGCAAACCAATAATAGACAACAAAAATATTCCGGCGACCCGGGCTTTGCATTTGAATTAAGATGGGGCGTTTGGAAAACAAATCGGGCTTTGCGAAAATAGTTTTGGCAAACAATGCATGATGATGATGCAATGCACAAATTCAACGCGATTTTCTAGTAGTGGTTTTGCGGGATGCCACAGCGGGCAAATCTAGCCTTATATTGGCCTCATTTAAACATGTGTAGCGAACCGGTTCCATCTGTTGTCTTGCTAAACAACATTTAATATGCGGGGTAGCTAAATAACATGAACCACCTACTTAATTTTCGGGACCCCGGTTCCACTTAATATGACCTAATTGCATCGCATCTTTGCCATGTCATTCATCATACATGCATCATGCCGATCTTCTGCCGTTGTATTAAATAGTGCATCCGATGTCTCTTCTAGTGTTTTGCTTCTTCGCGGATAAGGCCGTTGAGTTGATGTGAGCTTCGCCCCGATATTCGGTTGAATCCTTCGACAATGTTTTCAGGCGAGCCTCTCCCCCCTTTCTACATATCTTACTTTTATAGTCTTTATTCCCTCCTATTGATCTATTGCTATCTGTGTTGCGATGCTCTAGTTTTCGTACACGTGATATTCCTTGCAGCCTTATATTGCCATGGACACCTCCTATTACCTATTGTGTGGTAGTTAGTTGGACCTGCGCGTCGTAGTTGCTTGCTCAAGTGCTGTTGCATGTTGTCAAGTGCCACAGTTGTTGATGAATTTCCGCATGTTGATGTTGGAGATGGTCATAGTTTTACTTATCGTTCACTTTAATTCCTGTTTAACAACTAAAATTGAAGTAAGCAGAGGCATCGGTGGGTGATAGATAATATTTGGTTTCCGAACGCCCACTTGTGTCCCGTAGGACCCCGAGTACTTGGTACTTGTTCCTTGATTTATCGCGCTATCCACATCCGGGAGGTATATGGGACCCCCCTGAGCCAGAGCTTGATTCAGTCTTATTTCTTGGGGCCACAAACTAGTTTGAGGTTTTATTTACGATCCTGTACTTATGCCATGCTACTTATGTATTTACGATTGTGCGAGGAGCACCTTTGTCTTATTTAGGATCGGGACACGATTCATGGTGTCGACAAGCCCAGCCACACTTCGGGTTCCCGATCGTTCACACCGTCTACCCAAACCTTGAGTCCGTCTCGGTCGGTGGTCACCGTTCTTGCTATGGATCTACTTAAGGGTGGCCCCTGAAATATTTCTGAATCTGTGATTGTTCGATCGTGAAAGCCTCGTTGGGTTTTGATTTGGTTTTTCGAGGTTGATCGGCGTGTGTTGCTATTGGTGCACCCGGTAAAACTTTTCAAAGCCGTGTCTGCGGATATGGACTTGGGAGCACGATATCTCGATCATAGACAAGCATAACTAAAGTTTATTGTTATAAATTTGACTTTATAATGACTAGTAATCAGCTTCACTATAACGGAATGCCTAATTAATACTGCCCACCATTGCTTGTTTGGAGTGTAAACTTGCGACCATTGTACTGACTAGTAAGTATTGCAACTACAGAATGGCTGAATAAAAGTACCAACAACTCTTTGGGTTTGGGTTTATATCATGCTATACATGTCGATTAGTAATTGTTACAACTACAACAGAATGATTAACTAAAAGGGCCCACTGCCTATTTTTATCAGGACGACTATCTTTAACCTGACTAGTAATTGCTACAACGATAACCGAATAAATAAAACTGCCAACTGTGTGAGTTCCTCGGTTGACTTCCTCGTTTGGTCTCGAGGGGGAAACACGGGATGGGTTTGTTTGGTGTTAGCTTGGTTGTATCCGGATAGGTCATTCTCATCCCTCTCGATAACCGCTTGATTGTATCGAGTCTCTATAGGTTGTTTAGTGCATCTTTGCTGCCGCTTGATCCACCATACCTATGTAGGCGAGGACCGCCAATTCTAGCCTCGCCGTGTCTTGGCCTCGATCGACGCTCCTCTTTTTCCTTTGCCCTTTGTCGGCACCTTTTTGTTAAAGCGGTTTGAGATCGACTTCGTTAGCGGGGTTACCCTTCCGGCGCTTTGGCAGGGTTATGGACGCCATTGGTTATTCTTCAGGGCTCTTAGCCCCATTTGCATCTTGTCCGTAGTCGGACGCTCGATCATTTTCAAGGTGATTTGGATCTTTGTATATTATATCTGTATTCTTGACTCATTGAGTCGCTGCTGTATATATATCTGTTCTGTGGGTCCCATCGAGGACTGTTGTGTAATGTTATTACTTCGTTTTCCACCCGCACGAAAGTGCCTGTGGGCACCTTCGAATCGTTTCTATGCGGGTTTGGCGGATTTTGCTCAAACTTGCATAGGTCCGATTTTGAGGGTGTTACAGGGCTCACCGGGGTACGGGCGAGGGTTGGCGAGGCGGGCGAACGATGAAGTCGACGACGGCGAACTCAGGGGTTGTCGCGGCAGCTCCTGGGGTGGACGAAATCGATGGCTTCCTTCTTCTCCAGAGGCGGCGGGCTCCAGTGAAATTCTGGCGGGGTGGTGCTCGCCTTGCTCTGAGAATGGTGTGGCACGATCAGTGAGGAGAGGGGAGTGAGATGGTGTGAAGAAATCGAGCGGGGGTGGCCTCTATTTATAGTCGAGCGAGGGGACCGTCGGGGCGCACGGTGAGCTCGTTGGGGGCGATGTTACAGGCGGCTAATGGCATGGGCAAGGGTAGGGGACGGTGCGGTGTCTCCTGGCGATGCTCAACGACATGGTTTTGAGGCGTGGGCTGCTGGTCTGAACGGGCAGGCGATGCTCTGCGCGACATGCGCGGCGTCTTGACGGCGGGCGGTGGCGGCACGGGCGCAAACGGGATGTCTGGCGGTCTCTGGTCGGTGGCGATCGTATGTGCACGCGTGAGGGCGGCGATGCGTCTGGCGCTGGTGGAGGGTGGCGCTACGCGCCACGCCGACATGGTCTCTGGCGGTTCGGCGCGCTTGTGCGCGTGCAGGCTGTGGCTTGGCAACGCTTCATGGCCGACAGGAGTGTAGGTGGGCGTGGTTCGCCTCCCGCATCTTGGCTAGGCTTGTTTCTACTCCTAGCTTGCTGTCGACTATTGGGTGGCAAGGGTGTGCTCGGCTGTTCACCATTGATGGCAATGGCAAGCTCATAGTGGTGCTAGTGCTTGGCTAATCTTCCTAGATGATCTACTGAGCTGGTTGTGAGCTAACAAGGGAACAAGTTAGGCCAAATTTACTGCACACTATAGTGTTTGATGTTTGTTTGATTTGTGTCTGCAACCTGTTTGATGAAATGGCCGCATGAAATCAAGTTTTGAATTTTGGAAAGATTTTTGGTGGGTTTGCTAGATTGGTGCTGGTGAGTCTGCATATGCTTGGGTTTTGAAAGTTGAGCTTGTTTGAGTGGTTTTTGAAAAAGTGGGATCTTCCCATATGATAAAGATTCAATTTTGAATTGTCATTTAAACTATGCATTTGAAAGTTTCTGGATGATCACAAAGTGGGCCTTGATAATTTGTTATAAGTACATTCAAGGGGTGCAAAGATCTAGAAAAGTTTCTGTTAGGTTTTGAAAATTTGAGAGAGCCAAAGTAGGCATGAGAGTTAAATTGGTCCAAGTGACCATTCATTTAATATATGTGTTTTGATTTACTTGTCTTTAGGAAAAGTGTGGGAAATGTTTTAGATGATGTTTATTTCACCTAGGAAACATTTTACAAGCAATGAAACAAACAAACAAGGTGGTTTTAAAAGAATTCAAAATCAATGCATACACATATGCATGCATTCATAATTTTATTTAGAAAAGTTTTTGTTAACCCTAAGTTGGATGATTAGAGTTTGATGATCCAAGCTTAGTATTTTTGGGATGTTACAATCTCTCCGCCCGGGGGATTTCGCCATCTCCCCTTGCAGAGGATCCCCGCGTCTTGAAAGGATTTCAGCGATGCCATGGTGTACTTGGACTTGCCCCACAGTTCCTTCGGAGGCGCCATCGAAAAGGAGATCTGGATCCACTCACTCGCTCTGGAAAATCTAGATCGGGAGGGAATGGAAGATTGAAGGATGCGTGGGGTCAGGGGGAATGTGAGGAAGACTCACAACTCCCCCGTCACTCTCCTTATATAGAGGTTGCTTCCCGCCAGTTTCGGAGGAGCCGTTACCACGCGGTGATTACGCCAATATTACCGTTGGATTATCCAATGGCTAGTTTGACCAAATGATGGTCCAACTTTGTCTACTCGACTCGCCGACCCATTCGCCAAAGCTGCAACTCGATCACTTGCCAAATTGGCGATTCGACTGGACAACGATATCGCGACTGAAGATACACGCTGAGGATTCCTTCCTTCATTGAGGGAGTCCACTGCCCATTCGACTGGGCATCCAAATTGGACCCGTATACTCCGACTGCCAAAGAACACCTGCGACGAATCAACGATGGCCCCAGGGACTACTGATGGGGATATTCCGAGTGCGTTATACCGAACAGGACATTCCCTACTGGATCCATCACCCAGCGAGTGGGCCTGCAGGAAGGCGACTAGATCACGACCCAAGAAGGAGCCATGCGAATGGAAGCTAAAGGCCCAGAAGCGTAGCTAGGCCCAGTCGGATTAGGCCAAAACCCTCCGAGTCCTTATTCAACTCGGTGTAGATCTGTAAGCCCTAGCGAGGTACCCCCGATATAAACCTCCCTAGGGTACTCTTAGCACTTACCTTCCAGAAGACGAGACGGAGAGGCGAGCCAGGGCCGCCACACCCCCCTAGGCGCGGGTGGGCCCACCCCGCGCCTCGGGTGTGGGCCCTCTGGCTGTTCCCAGCCTCGCCTCTTCGCCTATAAGAAGCCCCTGATGCCGAAACCCTAGACACCCAATCAAAAACTCCACGAAACCTTTTGTAGCTGCCGCCATCATCCTTCCTAGATCGGGGGGATCTGAAGCTCTTCCCGGAACCTTGCTAGAGGAGAGATCATCCCGGAGGCCTTCTTCTCCGTTATGAAGCGTGAGTAGTTCCACCTTGGACTACGGGTCCATGTAGTAGCTAGAAGGTTGTATCTCCTCCTTGTGCTTTCATGTATAGATATTGTGAGCTCCGTTCATGATCAAGATGTAATCTATTTTTAATCATGCATGTTGTGTTTGCGGGGATCCGATGGATATTGAGATTACTATGTCAGATTGATTAATAGTTTTGTCTATTTGATACTATCATGTCTGTCTTGTTTGTGATCTTGCATGCTCTCCGTTGTTAGTATCTATCTTGGCCAAGTAGTTTCTAGTGACTCCAAGAGGGGGTATTTATGCTCAATAGTGGGTTGATGCCTCTAGTTTCAGAGGGAAGTGATAGAAATCTCTTCGGTTGTAGATGTGATGTTGCCACTAGGGAGAAAACAACGGTCTCTTGATCATGGAACAAGTGGATTTTTTACCTTACACACTTTGCTTAAAGAAGTTGTATGTTGCTTCCAACTTAATACTGGAGGGGGTTCGTATGATAACCTGAAGGTGGACTTCTAGTCATAGATGTACTTGGATGGCGGTCTATGTATATTGTTGTATTGCTTAATCGAATCTCATAGGATCTTTTTTTCTAGTATTGCATTGTTATGCCTTGCTCAGTTCCTGTCAATTGCCCTGCTGTAATTTGTTTACCCTTCATGCCATGTTTTTTTATCTAAGGAGAGCACCTCTAGTGAACTATGGACCCCGGTACAATCTTTACCATTGATACATCCTCCACTGTTACATATTTACTTGTTGCATACCATTACCTTCCAGACCATACGTTTAATCCTTTTTATAGCAACCGGAGAGATTGACAACCTCACTGTTAATTGGGGCAAAGTGTTGAGTTTGTGTTGTGCAGGTTTCCATGTTGCTTGCAACACCTGTGTGACGTTTCCTTCCTCCTACTAGTTCGATAAACCTCGGTTTTGTTACCGAGGGAAGACTTGCTGCTGTCATGCTTCACACCTTGCTCTTGGGGTTCCCAACAGGCTTCACATCAACTGAGCCATCAACAAGTTTTCTGGCACCGTTGCCGGGGAGGAAAGGTAAAAGGCAATCACACACGTTACCCCATGGCAACAACAAGCCAGAATGCAAGTTTTCGGGCCCATTATCGGGGAGCTAAGGACTTCTTCACAAGGGGAGTCCTCCACTTCCTTTCTCTTTACTTTGGTTTTAGTTTGATTAGTTTATTTTTTTTTGGTTTTGTTTGCCTCTTTTTATCAAAAACTCCAAAAAAAATTAGTTTAGTTTGGTTTGCTTTCTCTTATCAAAAACACAAAAAAATTAGTTCCTACTCTAGTTGCTACCATGTCTGGTTTGGTCCTATCTCTCTAACACCTATGGAAGAGATCTTTGCTTTCAAGCAAAAAGGTGAAGAGAGCTTTAAAGAATCTTGGTCTAGAATCTGTGCTTTACAAAGGGAAACTGAGCCTAAGATGAGTCTTAGCTTGGTTATCAATAGTTTCTACCGTGGTATTGCTCTTTGTTATAGATATGCCTTAGATGCTGTGGCTGGGAAATATATTTTTCAATGTACTGAGGATGAAGCTTTTGATGCCATAAAGAAGTTGATTATAATTTATAATACACCTGGCAAGTCTGATTCCCCTTTCATAAATATTTTTCCTAGGTTGAACACTCTTGAGTCTAGTACTGGTGCTTTGAATAGTTGTTATCACACACTTAGGGAGTACCATAATTATGTTCCAATGAATTCTGAGCCTTCAAGGTGGTTTCCCACAATCAAAGTCACTATAAATAGAGCACCTTTTGATGCTCATTGTGATATCATGTATGAATTTTGCCTTATGGCTAAAGATATTTATGAGTCTTTGAGTCTTTGGGGGTTTTCTAAAGGAGGAGAGGAAATATCTCTTACTAATAATGCTACTTTATTACCCATGGGAATAGCTGAAGGTGTGTTTACAAAAATCTCAGGGAAAATGGTGTCTACTAATTATTTTGTTATTGAATGTATAGGCAAAGGACATATCACACTTGGAAGATCCCTACTGAAACACCTTGGAGTAATAGATGTGGGAAAAGGCGTTATGCATTTTGCTCCTCCAGTAAGCAATCATATTTTCCCTAAAGAGAAGAAGAAAGGTAAGAAAGAAAAGAACAAGAGAGTTGCTTCTTCATTTGAAAATACCTGATTTCTTGCTTCTTGTGCCTAACTTAAAGGCGTGAAAGAAAAGTACTTGTTGGGAGAAAACCCAAGATTTTCCTTGAGTCTTGGAAGTTATTACTTAAGTAATGACCTCTCCTTATCCTTTTTGTTTGTTTTTTGTGCCAAGAATGACCTCTAATGAGAGGGAAGTAAGATTTGGGGAGTTGTTGTCCCCAAACAGATTTCTATCCTCCGCCATAAAAATTCGTGAGGAGTCTCTCTAAGTAAGATTGAGCTGAAAATGTGCAAATAAATCCCCCAGTATGTTAGATAACTTTAGTTAGTTCAACACTTTGTGATCTGAGCAACAGAAGATTTTCAAAAAAAACGGTTTCTACCTGCTGGTCTGTTTTAACAGATTTATGCCATTATTTGCATTTGCTTCTTATTGATTCCTTTTTGAGTTCTCTTTTGGGTAATTGAGATTTTTGAAGGAGTTGCTATAGTATCTTATGTTTTCAGTGAAAAGTTTTGTTGTTCCAAAGCTAAACCCAAAAGGTCTATTATCTTTTTAATACACTAATGTTGCTAATGAAGATTGTGTGAAGTTTTGTATGAAGGAAAAATTTCAGGTGTAGATAGAGAATGATGTAATAAGATGAAGAATGGACAAAAGCTCAATCTTGGGGTGCCACCTCGGTGTTACTCCAAGAAATATCCAAGAGGTACAAGCGTCAAAGCTTGGGGATGCCAAAGGCATCCCCTTCTTCATCAATAAAAAGCTCAGGTTTGTCTAGACACTTCATTTTTATTGTTTCATGCACAGTTGTGTTGTTCTTGGAGCGTATTAGCTTTCGTTTGGTTTACTCAGTTGTTTAGTTTGCTTGAATAAAGTATTTTGGACCCCCGTTCTCGCTGTGTTGTTCCAAATAAGTTGCCTTGTGTTGGAAAGGTGTAGAAAATTCTTGCTTGATAATTGCAAGAGGAGCTTGCATTGACTGTGACTTAGACTTTAGCATGACATGCTAGGTGTTGTTTTTACCTTATGCTTAGTGATTATTTCTGTAGCATGTCTTGTTCCAAACAATTGGGATTGCTTAGTGTGCCTTGAAAGAATTATGCGTTGTTTTAGCATGTAAAAGCATTGTATTGTGGTATTCTCCTTTGATGCTTTATTTGGATTGACTTGGCACATGCTAACACCATGTTATGACTATGAACAAGTCACCATAGCCTCTATGATCATTTAGTCCTTGACTTGTAGTACCACTCTATTCTTTGATTAGTAATGTTTTTTTGCTCTGCATGATTATGACCATTATTGCTCTCTTAGTTGATTGCTCCCAGTCTTTTGCTAGCCTCCACTTGTATTAGTAAGCTCTACTCATGCTTCCAACTCCCAAGAAACCAAGTTATTCCAAAGTGTCCACTATAAACTCCTATGCATGATGTGTTACACCATTCCAAGTATATTCTTGTTTTGAGCTATATTCCAATTAAAAATATTTGTTATGTGAAAACATAGTGATTAAAGCCCTCACAAACTTGATGGCACACTTTATATTCTTTGCCCCTAATAAACTTGAACCATTTTGTAATCTATGTTGTATATGCTTGCACTTATACGTTGGAATTAGCAGAACCATGTTATCATGATAAACGTTTTCAACATTGCACTTGTACTTTGTACACAGTTGATATCATGCTCTTTTGTCTATGGATGTCACCGGTGTGAAATAAAGAGGGAGCTTGTAAGTCCATGGAGTTATGTATTTTGTGTTAGAGAAAATCCTGGGCCGCTAGCCTAAGCCATGCCTAATCATGGTGGAAACTTTCAGCATCACCATAGTGAGCTATCTATGAAGCATCCTCAATAAAAAGTTATGCACATAGTAAATAAAAAGATTGGTGAGATGCTCATTATCTGATTGCCTTGTCATTTTGGTTATGTGATATCTCCTGTACCATGTGCAAGGGGTACCCCATTGGTGGTTCTCTATGATACGCATGTACTTACTATGACAAGAACTTACAAGTGACTGAAGTTGATTAGCATGAGGTGTGGCTCTTGTATTCAAGGGACTTGAGATTGCCAACTTATACTTTGTCAAGCATATACTCCATAGTTTGTTCACTTTAACCTTAATAACTTCAAGATGCTTATGATAGGGGCAATGAGGGATGAAAGCTAACAAGTACCATAATTTTTGGAAGCTCTTTTTGAAACTTGAAATCCCTCCTTCCATTTATGAAGGGCCTTTCTTCCACTATTATTTGAGTCTCCACCTTCCACCTTTAGGCACCATTAAGAGAGCATAGTTGCTATTCTATGTGGAGTGTCCCAAAACATATTGATTGATGCATATTGTGATATTACTTGTTCTTGTGCTACTTGTATCTAGTCACTCTTATGAACTTTGAAGGTGACCTATGCATCTACTTGCTACTCTATGAGGGACAAGCTGAATGCCACTATGCCATGGTTTCTTTATGTGAAACAAACAAATGTTTTTAAATGCATGTTATTCATGATATTTCTTTGTAGCCTTTCATTTTGCATGCATAGTTACTTTGTCCTATTGTTAGAACTCCATCTTTCATGCACATGTTTAGAGTTCTTTGATCCCAGCTTTCAATGCTTGCAAATGGTTTGGTCTTGGTTTTGACGGTGCATGTCACCTAAAAAATTATTCTTTTATCACTTACCTACTCGAGGACGAGCAGGAGTTAAGCTTGAGGATGCTTGATACATCGGAAACGTATCTATAATTTTTGATGCTCCATGCTTGTTTAGTATCTACTTTGCTTTGCTTTGTCTATACTTTGAGCTGTTTTATATATTTTCTAGAACTAACCTATTAACAAGTTTCCACAGTGCTAGTTGCCTGTTTTCTTCTGTTTTTTGTTCCAGAAAGGCAAAAAATCAATATTCTTCGAATTGGACGGGACAAAATCCAAAGTCAATATTTTACTGTGGGGGACATGAAGCCAGAAGATGAGACGGAGACACGAGGCAAGGCCGCCACACCCCGCTAGGCGCGGGTGGGCCCACCCCGCGCCTTGGTAGGGTGTGGGCCCTCCGGCTGCCTCCCAGCCTCGACTCTTCGCCTATAAGAAGCCCCCGATGCAGAAATCCTAGGCACCCGATCAAAAACTCCACGAAATCTTCTATAGCCGCCACCACCATAGTTCCTAGATCGGGGGATCTGAAGCTCTTCCTGGCACCCTGCCAGAGGGGAGATCATCCTGGAGGCCTTCTTCTCCGGTATGAAGCATGCGTAGTTCCACCTTGGACTGCGGGTCCATGTAGTAGCTAGCTGGTTGTATCTCCTCCTTGTTATTTCATGTATAGATCTTGTGAGCTCCGTTCATGACCAAGATGTAATCCATTTGTAATCATGCATGTTGTGTTTGCGGGGATCCGATGGATATTGAGATTACTATGTCATATTGATTAATGGTTTTGTCTATTTGATACTATCATGTCTGTGTTGTTTGTGATCTTACATGCTCTCTGTTGTTACTAGCTATCTTGGCCAAGTAGTTGCTAGTGACTCCAAGAGGGGGTATTTATGCTCAATAGTGGGTTCATGCCTCTAGTTTCCAAGGGAAGTGATAGAAATCTCTTCGGTTGTAGATGTGATGTTGCCACTAGGGAGAAAACAACGGTCTCTTGTTCATGGAAAAAGTGGATTGTTTACCTTACACACTTTGCTTAAAGAAGTTGTTTGTTGCTTCCAAATTAATACTGGAGGGGGTTCGTATGATAACCTGAAGGTGGACTTCTATTCATAGATGCAGTTGGATGGCGGTCTATGTATATTGTTGTATTGCTTAATCCAATCTCATAGGATCTTTTTGTCTGGTATTGCATTGTTATGCCTTGCTCAGTTCCTGTCAATTGACCTGCTGTAATTTGTTTACCCTTCATGCCATGTTGTTTATCTAAGGAGAGCACCTCTAGTGAACTATGGACCCCGGCCCAATCTTTACCATTGATACATCCTCCACTGTTACCTATTTACTTGCTGCAAACCATTACCTTCCACACCATACATTTAATCCTTTGTTACATCAACCGGTGAGATTCACAACCTCACTATTAGTTGGGGCAATGTCCTTAGTTTGTGTTGTGCAGGTTTCCACGTTGCTTGCGACACCTGTGTAACGTTTCCTTCCTCCTACTCGTTCGATAACCTCGGTTTCTTACTGAGGGAAGACTTGCTGTTGTGATGCTTCACACCAGCCTCTTGGGGTTCCCAATAGGCTCCACATAACCTGAGCCATCAGATACTCCATCTACTCGCTGCCTAGACGCCGAGCTCGCGACCACTATAATCTCTCGATAATACAATCTAGCTGGAGTAGGTCTTTACCCTCCCGGGGGCGAACCTGGGTAAAACCTTGTGTCTCCGCCCTCATCTTGCTTCGCAGATGGCTGGCCGCCCTTGCCTCTCGTTCTACTACTCGCTGCCAATCACAGCATTTGCCATGTCCATTCCCACGATAGTATCTATGTAACACTTTACAATGAACTATCTTTCTATTTGTCACCTCTGTATAAATAAAATATTCTTAGTTCTTCCAAAGATCATAAGAATATCCTTACTATCGTCCAATGATCATCTTATGAATCATTCTAGCATCTGCTTATAACATTTAGAGCATAGGACATATCTTGATGTGTACATATCATGGTATGATTAATCAAAATATTCTTACGATTTCCCTCACCAAGTGTCAAAAACACTTGGATCTTAATTCAATCCTTCCTGTGTGACAAGAACCTTTCTTGTAGTTTCTATATCGAACTATTTCAATATCTCATCTATGTACTCTCATAACAACCATAGTAGCATCTCAATCTATTCGTATAGACATTGATGCCAAATATTCGGGTTTTGCCCAAGTCTTTCATCGAGATGAAATTCTTAACCTATGACAATGAAAGATACATCATTTCCAATCAACAGTATGTATTTCACATAATGTATTATAAATATGTCTTAGTGCTCCCATTTAATTTCTTGCAAATGCAAGCATCTTCATCGTCTCTGATGAAATTAAATTCTTTTAATAGTTTCATCACGGTGAAGATTCCAACTCTGCGATGGTTACTTCAACCATTGAAGTTTGCATGCCCTGTTAGCATCCTTTGAGTTAACAAATCCCTATGGATCATGTTATGTACACGTCCTAGGTAACCATTTTATTAGAAGAACTTGTTTTGTTTGTTCAACTACCACAGAACAAAATTATATGTTTTGGTTGCTATATTAATCCGTCTAGACTAAATATCGCTATGAAAGATCAAATCTTGTCATAGTTAACTACTTGAATGTTGTCGTAAACTCTTTACCAACATGTCGATTATTTCATAGATGTGAAACATCCATGTCTATTTATTTATAGAGCCAAATATGACTGTACAGTCTTACACCTTTCCAGAGGGTCTTCCAAGTTCAAAGCTTAATTTCTCGTGTACGGAACCATCACGGATTTTATGGCTTCAAGACATTTGTTGGAGTCAGGGCCCATCATCACTTCTTTGCATACAGTCGGTTCATCGTTGTCAAACAACAATGAGTTACTCTCAAATCCTAGTATTTGATTGTTTACCCGGCCTACTTCGTTCAATAGGAACATAGACCTCCGTGACCTAGAACATTTGAGGCACGTGAGCTATGAGCATTGTTGCTGCCTCTGGGACACTTTCCGGCGCTGCACAACTCACCACATATTAGCTAAGGTTCAATAACCTTATCAAAGTTCTATTGTCCTCCCACTTAACTTTTCACAAAAAATTCCTTCTAAAGAAACTTGACGTTCTAAGCGACAAAAACTTTTGTTTTTGGTGTTATGGAGGAATACTCAACGGTTATTCAAAATAACATACAAAGACATGCTCATCAGATTTTGGTTGTGAACATTTTGCTTATTCCTAGCATACCAGTGTTTAAGAAATTACTACTTGGGTTTTATCCCAAATCATACCATGGCCCAGTTCTTTTGGCGGATTCTCTAAGAATCCGCCCTACCGCCAACTTCCTCGGGAAGGCGGTTTCAAAATTTTCCAAGGCTTCCAAATTAGTTTAGCCTTAACCACTTTAGAAGCCTCATAATTTTTTTGAACCGGCTTCCCAGGAAGCTGGGGATAGGGAAGCTTCTCGGAGAAGCCGTCAAAAGAACTGGGCCCTTATATGGTGTCATTTCAATAGATCACGATGGTGCTTTTATCAGTGTAAAAGCGGTAGTCACTAAAGCTTTAATCTTTAAAATATAATGGTATATTTATGAATGACACCTTTGATCTTACCATATATCGAACACTTCATACTCGTATGGTGTGGGAAATGCAAATCAGTGGAAAGATTCCTAAAATCTTAGGTGTTTTTGCTAAACTTGTAACTCAAATATATTCCTCTATGATCCAATCATAAACTCTTTATTTTCTAGTTACAATGATTTCCACTTAATCTTGAAAGTCTTTGAACATTTTCAAATATTTCACACTTCATCCTCATTAAGTGTCAACACCCGGATTTTTAATCCCAGATGCCTGTTATGCCATACATCGCAATCCCAGGATTACCATTTTTGCGAGACATAACAGAATTGGATACCATAGTACATCATCCAGTTCTTACAGAATTGGATACCGTACATAAGTTCTTACACAAATAGGGATCTCATGATCCAGTTCTTAATACAACATCAAGCAGCGGAATACGTAATAATAACGGTAGCGTAGGCGAAGCTCCATCTTCGGGGTCACAGGCAATGCTGACGATGGGAGATGATCCTAGTTGTCGTAACCTTCCTAGGGTCCATCCTCCAGGAACTCCTCTTCATAGTCTGGCCATGGGAATAGCTAGGGACAAAGCCATGAGTACTCTTTAAGTACTCGCAAACTAATACTAACAAGTGAACGGGGTTTTTGATAATAGGACACTAGGCTCTACCCAATCTTCGGGTATTGCGGTTGTACGATAAAATTGGAATGGTATCGCATCCATACAACCATCAGTTTTATAAAGGGCTAAGGATCATGCCTCAACATTTTCATCACCAAAATCATGAGGTGTTCAGAAACACATGTCCAAAACATTTCAATAGAATGATCCATCATTCCAAGGTTTTCATAACCATTTTTCCACCAAGTATTCTCATCTAAAAGTTGATCAATTTTTATGCTTAGCACTAGCATCTACAAGTGGGGGTAAGTACTAATGAGGGGTGGTAAACTAGTGGAGTTCTAACTAAGTTCAATCTCATGCCTTAAGATGACATCAAGATTATCTAGCTTAGGCCAAATTTTATGCTCTTTATGCAACCTTCAAATATATTTCTAGTATCTACCAATCTCTTAAGTAAACACTAAGTAAGCTTTGATAAAGATATAAAGTAAGAAGCTTGCAAGTAAAAACTAGGATTGGTTTATCAAGTGGATATGATCACATATGCTTAAGGCATATAGTGGGCATAGTAACAAGTAGTGGTTTGTGGCATCAGTAGGGTATCTTGCAAGGGTTAGCTTGCATTGGTCCACTTAGTTAATAAAGCTTGCACATTCAACCAGTAGTATTAAGCTTGCCTTGTGCAGAGTAGTGGTTGAAGTTCTCCTTGGCTTCTTCTTCGTAGAATCCTCCTTCCTCCTTGTATCCTTGGTCGATACTAGCGTCTATAAATAAATACGAGGTACACAATCACCAAACAATACTTAACTACTTGCAATCATCACACACAAGGGTCCTATAGACGATCTAACATCATCTCTAACATTACAAGATTAAGGTTTGGTTTAATTCCTTTTATTTTTAGAAAAGTAATTTCTACTCATTGAAAAACTACTTAAGATTTAATATTCTCCAAACCAAACATGGGATCATTTTGAAACATGTCATCACCACATATTTTAGTTCATGGGAATGTGATTTAAAGTGGTGTCATAATTTAATAAGGTTTTACTCTTTTATTTTAATTAATTAAAGTGACTAGAAATGCCTATGGGGCATTCTTTTATTACTTGAACATTATTTCTTCAAGTAAACCTATATATTTTTATATATTCTGAAAGGTATGGTTAAATGTGATTTTTGAGAGTTGGAATCAACTCAAAAGCTATTATGGTTTAAATTTGAAAAATGTTTGAATGCAGAAAAGCTTCTGCCTTGTTATTTTTAACATGGGTGATCTATAGATCCAATTGACTTGAATCCAACGGGCTTGGATTCAGCATTCCCAGACCTTTCTAACAAAATTGGTTTCATTCAATTTGGTGCACTGAATCGATCTGGGTTGATTTTTGAAGTTGGGTACAGAAGTGAGTTTGAAATAAAATGGAAAAGGTTTAATTTGAATAACTGGGCTGCGCGGGAAAAGTTAATGGGCCGGCCTGCTAAGCGTAGCGCTTCCGCGGGCTGCTTAAGTGTCTGTACCCACTCGTCAGTGAGACAGGGGGTGCGAAGCGGTACGGGGCAACGTGGGTCGTTCGATCTGATTCTAATCCAACGGTTGGGAGTCATCGTCGACGTTGGGCAACGCCGGCGACAAAGAAACCTAGCGCGGCCAGTGGGGGTTGCTGGGGGATCACCGGGGTGCAGGCGAGGGTCGTTGAGGCGGGCGAACGATGAAGTCCACGACGGCGAACTCAGGGGTGGTCGCGGCAGCTCCTGGGGTGGACGAAATCAATGGCGTCCTTCTTCTCTAGAGGCGGCGGGCTCCGATGAAATTCCGGCGATGTGCTGCTCGCCTTGCTCCGGGACTGAGGTGGGGTGGTTCTGGGTGAGAGAGGTGTGGAATGGTGTGTAGAATTCGAGCGGGGTGGCCTCTATTTATAATCGATCGAGGGGACCGACGGGGCGCACGGTGAGCTTGTCGGGGGCGATGGTACAGACGGCTATTGGCATGGGGAAGGTAGGGGACGGTGCGGTGTTCCCTGGCGATTCTCAACTACATGGTTTCGAGGCGTGGGGCGATGCGTCTTGATCTGGAACACGTGACGCTCTGCACGGCAGAGGCGGCATCTTCGACGGCGAGCGGTGGCTGTGCGTCACGGGGAGGCGAACGAGGATGTCTGGTGGTCTCCTGGGTCGGTGGCGATCGTGTGTGCACGCGGCGAGGGCGGCACGCGGTCTGTGGGCTTTGGTCGAGGGTGGCGCTCTGACGCACGCTCGGCATGGTCGATGGCGGTCTGGGCGCGGTCCATGCGTGTGGTCCAGTGGTTGTCAAGGTTCGATTGTTGGACAGGGAGTGGCGATGGACGGTGGGCTTCCTCCCAGACAAGGTTGGCACGGCTTAAACTTCTCCTAGCTTGTCTCCTTTGGGTGCATGGGTGGCTTCGTCTGTTCACCATTGATGGCAATGCCAAGCCTACAGTGGGGCTAGTGCTTGGTTTAACTTGCTAGATGATCTACTGAGATGGTTGTGAGCTAGAGAGGGAACAAGTTAGGCTTCAATCACTGCTCACTATAGTGTTTAGATTTTGTATGATTTGTGTCTGAAACCTGTTTGATGAAATGGCCGCTTGAATTCAAGTTTTGAATTTTGAAAAGATTTTTGGTGGGTGTGCTAGATTGGTGCTGGTGAGTCTGCAGATGCTTGGGTTTTGAAAGTTGAGCTTGTTTGAGTGGTTTTTGAAAAAGTAGGATCTTCTCATATGATAAAGATTCAATTTTGAATTTTCATTTCAACTATGCATTTGAAAGTTTATGGATGATCACAAAGTGGGCCTTGATACTTTGTTATGAGTACATTCAAGGGGTGCAAATATCCAGAAAAGTTTCTGTTAGGTTCTGAAAGTTTCAGGCAGCCAAAGTAGGCATGGGAGTTAAATTGGTCAAAATGACCATTCCTTTATTTTATTTGTTTTGATTTACTTGTCTTTAGTAAAAGTGTGGTAAATGTTTTAGATGATGTTTAATTCACCTAAGAAACATTTTACAAGCAAGGGAACACATAAACAAGGTGGTCCAAAAGAATTTCAAATTCAATGCATACTCATATGCATGCTTTCATAATTTTATTTACAAAAGTTTTTGTTAACCCTAATTTTGATGATTAGAGTTTGATGATCCAAGTTTAGTATTTTTGGGATGTTACAAACCTTCCCCCCTTAAACAAAATCTCGTCCCGTGATTTGAAAAAGGACGAAAAGATTACCTAGGATTTGAAGAGATCGGGAAACTCTGTCCTGATGTGATCTTCATGCTCCTAGGTAGCTTCCTCTTCCGTGTGGTTGCTCCACTGAATCTTGAGAAACTTGATGCTTCGGGTTCGGGTAGTTCGAAAAGATTCTTCCAAAATACGGATGGGTACTTCGGGATAGGTCAGGTCATCGTTGATCTCTATGGTCTGGTGGTCGATATTTTTGAACACTTCGGTCTTCTCGGGGACTTCGAGACACTTGCGAAGTAATGAGATATGGAACACATTGTGCACGGCTGACATCTGTTCGGGTAGTTCCAATTGATACGATACTTCTCCTCGACGGTTCAGAACCTTGAAAGGTCCGATATATCTGGGGCTAACTTTCCTTTGAGTTAGAAACGCTGCATTCCCTTCAATGGAGACACTTTCAGATAAACAAAGTCTCCTACGTTGAAGGCGAGGTCTTTACGTCTCTTGTTGGCGTAACTCTTTTGTCTGGATTGGGCGGTCTTGAGCTGTTCACGAATCTTGTGAACCTTCTCTTCTGCTTCTCGTAGGATGTCGGGTCTGAAGATCTGACTTTCTCCTACTTCCGACCAGTTCAATGGGGTACGACACTTCCTTCCGTACATGAATTCAAAGGGGGCCATTTTCAAACTGGCTTGATAACTATTGTTGTAGTAAAATTCTGCAAACAGCAGACAGTCTTCCCACTTGGATCCATATTCTAACACACATGCTCCAAGCGTATCTTCGAGTATTTGATTTACTCGCTCCGTTTGTCCATCGGTCTGAGGGTGATACGCGGTACTGAAATCTAAGTGGGTTCCTAAACCTTCTTGGACTTTCTTCCAGAATCTCGAGGTAAACTGAGTTCCTCGATCCGATACGATGTTCTTGGGGACTCCATGCAAAATAACGATTCTAGCGATGTACAACTCCGCTAGCTTCGAACTGTGATATGTGGTCTTGACGGGCAAGAAATGGGCGACTGTGGACAATCTGTCCACTATGACCCAGATAGAGTCATTTCCCCTATTAGAAGTAGGCAGTCCAGTGATAAACTCCATTCCAACAGAATCCCATTTCCATTCCAGAATTTGCAAGAGTTGCAACAATCCAGCGGGTCTTTGATGTCCTGCTTTGACTTGCTGACAAATATCACACTTGGCGATATAGCTTCCGATTTCTCTCTTCATCTTATGCCACCAAAATTGCTCTTTTAAATCTTGATACATCTTAGTTCCTCCGGGATGGATAGAATATAGAGTATCATGAGCCTCTTTCAAGATAACTTCTTTCAACTCAGAATCTGTTGGTACACAAAGGCGTCCTTTGTACCACAAAACTCCTTCTTCGTCTTCGGTGAATCCGGGTACTTTGCTTGTACCAATACGACTCTTGATTCCGTCGATACTAGCATTTCCCTTCTGCGCCTCTTTAATCTGACTGATCAAAGTGGGCTGAAGTTCTATACTAGCCAAAAATCCTTCACTTACTAATTCCATTCGAAAATCTTCCATCTCCTTGTGCAAACTTGGTTGCTCCTTCAAAATCATGGAGTTCAAGGGGCACGGCAATCTGCTAAGGGCATCAACTACTACGTTGGCTTTACCAGGGTGATAGTGAATGTCTAGGTCGTAGTCCTTGATTAGCTCAATCCATATTCTCTGCCTCATATTCAGCTCCTTCTAAGTGAATATATACTTTAGGCTCTTGTGATCCGAATAGATCTCACAACGGTTTCCCATCAGGTAATGTCTCCATGTTTTCAGGGCTAGAACTACGGCTGCGAGTTCGAGGTCATGGGTTGGGTAGTTTTGCTCATGTTCCTTCAGTTGTCGAGATAGATAAGATATAACTTTGCCTTATTGCATTAGCACACATCCGAGACCGATCTTGGATGCATCACAATACACATCGAAGGGCTTTTCGTGATATCCAGCATGATTAAGATTGGGGCTGAAATCAATCTCCTCTTGAGTTCTTGAAAACTCGCTTCACATTTGTCGGTCCATTCAAATTTCTTGTCCTTCTTCAGCAATTGCGTCATGGGTTTGGCGATACTAGAGAATCCTTCTACGAATTTGCGATAATATCCCGCCAATCCGAGAAATGCACGAACTTGGGTTTGAGTGGTTGGGGCTTGCCAATCTTCTACATCTTTCACTTTGGCAGGGTCAACGGCAATTCCTCCGGCTGATACAATGTGACAGAGGAATCCTACCTCCTGTAACCAGAATTCACATTAGCTAAACTTTGCATACAGCTGATGCTCTCTAAGGGTTCCAAGAATGGTCCTTAGGTGTAGGTCATGTTCTTCTTCTGATTTGGAATAAATCAGAATGTCATCGATGAAAACAACGACAAACTTATCTAGGAAGTCCATAAAAATATTATTCATGAGATTCATGAAATAAGTGGGGGCATTGGTTAATCCAAAAGACATAACGGTATACTCGTACAATCCATATCTGGTGGTAAAGGCAGTCTTTGGAATATCCTCTGCACGAATTTTGAGTTGATGATAGCCAGTTCTAAGATCAATCTTAGAAAACACTTTGGCACCGATCAACTGATCAAACAAATCTTCTCTCTTGGGCAAGGGGTACTTGTTGTTGATGGTGACATCATTCAATTTCCAATAATTCGTACACAAACGGTTACCTCCATCCTTCTTGTCCACAAACAAGATAGGTGACTTCCAAGGTGACGCGCTTGGTTGAATCAATCCAATTTCCAACATTGAATCCATTTGCTTCTTCAATTCTGCTAGCTCTGATGGGTACATACTATATGGTCTCTGGTCTATGGGTCCTGTTCCGGGAATTAGTTCGATGATAAACTTGATATCCCGATCTGGGGGCATACCGGGCAAAACATCTGGAATTACATCGGGGTATTCACAGACTATCCGGACTTGGTCAATGGTAGGTTGGGCTATACTCTTGTTGCACTTGAATTGACGAGGTAAGGTTTCAGAAATATGCTCGACCGGTTGTACTGGTCATGGTTATGGCTTTCTTGGCATAGCCAATCAATCCTTTGTGTTTGGACATCCAATCCATTCCTAGTACTACTTCCAAACCTTTAGTTCCGAATACTATCAGATTTGCATAAAAATCTATGCCATGGATTCGGATAGGGACGGATTTGCAAATTTGCCTAGCCTTGCTGGTTGATCCAGGAATTTGAACAATCATAACATGCTTCAATTTGGTTGGTTGAATTTTCCTAGTGCATGCAAATTCTTCGGTTACAAATGAATGCGACGCACCAGAATCAAACAACACTCTTGCAAGTAGTGAATTAACAGAAAACATACACAGGACGACGCCTGGCGCTTCCTGAGCTTCTTCAGCATGCATGAGAAAAAGACGGCCGTTGCGGTTGAGCGAATTCCCTAGGGCAAATCTTCTTCTGGTGAACTGAACCGCTTTGAGCTGGGACATTGGCATTGGGGGTTGTAGCATTCTTCTTGTTGGGGCACTTGTTGGAATAGTGGCCTTTATTTCCACAGTCATAACAGGTCACTTGCGACTTGTCCTTGGCTGCTACAGGCACAACATTGCTTCCAAATCTAGGCGATGTTGGCGGTAGCATTGTTTTTGTTGAACTTGGGTGGGGCACGGTTGAAATTGCTAGCGTTGCCGGGGTTGTTGTGATTTCCTCCGGGTCTAGGGTTTCCACGGTTGGGATAGGTCGGACGGTTCATCGGGGGTCTGTTGGTCCTTGGGGAAAATCCTGGAGATGGGTTGGGGCGATACTTTGGGGTCTGATGGGTTCCTGGTTGATGCATCATGCGACGCTTGCGGTTCTAATTGGATTGGTTGATCTTTCTTTCCATCTGGATAGCAGAGTCGACAAGGGCTTCAATATCCGCAAAGGGGATATTGACTAACACCGTCTGCATCTCGTCATGCAGACCATTCAGGAACCTTTCTTTCTTCTTGGCTTTGGTGTCGATCTCATCCGGGGCATACCTAGCTAATGACAAGAATTTGTCACGGTATTCCACTACAGTCATCCATCCTTGCTTCAGCTCTCTGAACTCGTCTCTCATCCTCTTGATCAAACCTGGTGGCACATGGGTTCTGCTAAACTTGACCTTGAAATCCTCCCAGGTCATCATCTGGCCTCCGATCATTGCGCGAACACTGTTCCACCATGCCCTGGCATCTCCGGCTAGATAGTGGGTGGCGAACAGGACTTTCTCGTTGGCTTCCACTCCAGCGAATTCTAAGTTATTTTCCATGGTCTGCAGCCAATCATCGGTGTCTAGGGGTTCTTCTGACTTAGTGAAAACAGGTGGGTTGGTATTCTAGAAGTTCTTGATCTTAGATTCGTGGTTGTCCTGATTTCCGTGGCCTTGGTTGTTGTGGGCAAGTTGGGATATTTGCTGAAGTGTGGCTAGGTTGGCTTGACGTTCGGCTCTTTCAGCTTCGCGGTCAGAAGTCAACATTTGCAGAATCTGCAACATCGGGTCCGGGGATGAACCACTTCCTCCACGTGGCATCTGAAGATTGAGATAGATCACGAGAAAAGAGGGAAATTTCTAAAGTTTTGGGTCTTTGAAATTTTTTGAAAGTTTGACTTAGATTTTCTAGCAACTTGCTTTTTCATTCATTCATTCATTCATTCATTCATTCATTCATAGCACCCAGTAGAACACACACCACAACAAAGAAAAACAGATGGTTTTAAGAACCATTCTGAGAACTATGATACAGTGGGACCGAATACTACTCACTACGCTAGTGCTCAAGTTCTACTACTCCTCGGAATCTGTGGCCTCATCATCCTCATCATCATCGATGAAGGCGAAATCATCCTCATCGGTGAAGAAATCCATAGCCTGATCCTCCAGAAAATCATCGTCATCGCTGAGATAGGAGTAGGGGTCTCCACGAAGATCCTCTCCGGCATTCTCCCTTTCCTCCAACTGCATGTCTCTCTCGTGGATGGTCTCCTCCAAAGATGAGATGCGGTGGTGAAGGAGGGCAATGATGCTCTCCTTCTTGTCGAGCTGACGGCGGCGAGACTTGCGATCTTTTGCTAGCATGGCGATGGTTTGGTCCTTCGTCTTGATGATGGAAGACTTATGGTTGCAGTAGTCACGGCAGTTGTCTAACTCCTGCTGACGATAGTACATCATGAAGCTAAGGTGGTCCAATTGGGTCTTTAGTTCGGGGTGCTATGGGGCTTCCAGGGGTTGTCCATTAGCATCACGCCTTGGGCAAAACTCAAAGCGAGTACCCTTGATCTGATTGATGCTCTGCCCACACAAACGGGAAAGAGCTTCCTGCATGGCCCTGGCAAGTCCATCGAGCCAGTTGTTTTCTATTAAGGTAAACTGAATTCCCTCAACAGTGGGAGGTTCAATCTTTCCTCTGAGACTTGCAACAATTAGCCACTGCAGATCTTCTCCTCCTTGATCATTGAGCTGAGCTCCGAAGAACTCAGGGTGCAGACGCTCCAGAAGTTCCGAAAGCTGGTCCAAATCCCTCTCAAAGATCAAGTCTCCCCCATTCCCCAGCAGATAAAACTTGCTGTACTTCACGTCCATCTATAAGAATATAGGATGAGTAAGTTAGTAGAGTGATCAAGTGTGTCAAAATTTTATGTATTTACAAGAGTTTTTGAGGAACATGAATTTTCATGAAAGAATCAAAGGGATAAGAATGAGAATAAGTTTTTGTAAATATTTGTTTTCTTTGGTTTTGAAACTAAGTTTTTGATTCAAACGTCTATTCTAACTAGGGTCTCCTATGTTGTGCCATACATCGCAATCCCAGGATTACCATTTTTGCGAGACATAACAGAATTGGATACCATAGTACATCATCCAGTACAAACCGTACATAAGTTCTCACACAAATAGGGATCTCATGATCCAGTTCTTAATACAACATGAAGCAGCGGAATACGTAATAATATAGGTTGCGTAGGCGAAGCTCCATCTTCGGGGTCACAGGCAATGCTGACGATGGGAGATGATCCTAGTTGTCGTAACCTTCCTAGGGTCCATCCTCCAGGAACTCCTCTTCATAGTCTGGCCATGGGAATAGCCAGGGACAAAGCCATGAGTACTCTTTAAGTACTCGCAAACTAATACTAACAAGTGAACGGGGGTTTTGATAATAGGACACTAGGCTCTAGGGTTATTTTGCAAAAGCCAGATTTATCTCTACTAAGTTCCAAAGCTAGTCACAATTTTATAAATCCTAAGGGGGATCTTGTACTCATGTCACAACTCTGTTGTGGTCAAGTTAAAGTCTCAATTCATTTCACAAGTCATTTTTAAAAGTCTGACGGTGGAATAGTATGGCCACTCCAACTGTCCATAACCGCGGACGCGGCTATTCGAATAGTTTGACACTCTGCAGAGATTGTACACTTTCACCACAACATTCGATACATCCGTCAGGAACAAATCCTGAATTCACCATACTCAGTATGCGGATAATCAATCCTAACCTTTCAATTACATGCCCTAGTATAAGCACCTCTCCTGTGAGTTTGGCCTCCCAACCATGACCAACTGTCATCTTGGGTACTGCACAGGTGGACAATCTTCACAAGGTAGCCTCAGCTTAGACCTTGGCCGTGAGGGAACTAATACTAAGGTATATAAGTTTCCATTCAAACCCTACCTAATCTTTGGGTATTGTGGTTGTACGATAAAATTGGAATGGTATCGCATCCAGACAACCATCAGTTTTATAAAGGGCTAAGGCTCATGCCTCAACATTTTTATCACCAAAATCATCAGGTGTTCGGAAACACAAGTCCAAAACATTTCAATAGAATGATCCATCATTCCAAGATTTTCATAACCATTTTTCCACTAAGTATTCCCATCTAAAAGTTGATCAAGTTTTATTCTTAGCACTAGCATCTACAATTGGGGGTAAGTACTAATGAGGGGTGGTAAACTAGTGGAGTTCTAACTAAGTTCAATCTCATGCCTTAAGATGACATCAAGATTATCTAGCTTAGGCCAAATTTTATGCTCTTTATGCAACCTTCAAATATATTTCTAGTATCTACCAATCTCTTAAGTAAACTCTAAGTAAGCTTTGATAAATAAATAAAGTAAGAAACTTGCAAGTAAAAACTAGGATTGGTTTATCAAGTGGATATGATCACATATGCTTAAGTCATATAGTGGGCATAGTAACAAGTAGTGGTTTGTGGCATCAGTAGGGTATCTTGCAAGGGTTAGCTTGCATTGGTCCACTTAGTTAATAAATCTTGCACATTCAACTAGTAGTATTAATCTTTCCTTGTGCAGGGTCGGCGAGGCGGGCGAACGACGAATTCGATGACGGCGAACTCAGGGGTGGTCGCGGCAGCTCCTGGGGTGGACGAAATCGATGGCGCCCTTCTTCTCTAGAGGCGGCGGGCTCCGGTGAAATTCCGGTGATGTGCTACTCGCCTTGCTCCGGGACTGAGGTGGGGTGGTTCTGGGTGAGAGAGGAGTGGAATGGTGTGAAGAATTCGAGTGGGGGTGGCCTCTATTTATAGTCGAGCGAGGGGACCGACGGGACGCACGGTGAGCTCGTCGGGGGCGATGGTACAGACGGCTATTGGCATGGGCGAAGGTAGGGGACGGTGCGGTGTTCCCTGGCGATGCTCAACGACATGGTTTCGAGGCGTGGGGCGGTGCGTCTTGGTCTGGAACACGCGACGCTCTGCGCGGCAGAGGCGGCGTCTTCGACGGCGAGCGGTGGCTGTGCGTCATGGGGCGGCGAACGAGGATGTCTGGCGGTCTCCTGGCTCGGTGGCGATCGTGTGTGCACGCGGCGAGGGCGCGATGCGGGGCTTTGATCGAGGTGGCGCTCGCGACGCCGACATGGTCGCCGCGGGCGATCGAGCGTGTGGTCCAGTGGTTGGCAAGGTTCGAGCGTTGGACAGGGACTGGCGGTGGACGGTGGGCTGCCTCCTAGACAAGGTTGGCACGGCTTAAACTTCTCCTAGCTTGCTGTCTCCACTGGGGTGGCATGGGTGTGCTCGGCTGTTCACCATTGTTGGCAATGCCAATCCTACAGTGGGGCTAGTGCTTGGTTTAACTTGCTAGATGATATACTGATATGGTTGTGAGCTAGAGAGGGAACAAGTTAGGCTTCAATCACTGCTCACTATAGTGTTTAGATTTTGTATGATTTGTGTCTGAAACCTGTTTGATGGAATGGCCGCATGAATTCAAGTTTTGAATTTTACAAAGATTTTTGGTAGGTGTGCTAGATTGGTGTTGGTGAGTCTGCAGATGCTTGGGTTTTGAAAGTTGAGCTTGTTTGAGTGGTTTTTGAAAAAGTGGGATCTTCTCATATGATGAAGATTCAATTTTGAATTGTCATTTAAACTATGCATTTGAAAGTTTTTGGATGATCACAAAGTGGGCCTTGATACTTTGTTATGAGTACATTCAAGGGGTGCAAAGATACAGAAAAGTTTCTATTAGGTTCTGAAAGTTTGAGGCAGCCAAAGCAGGCATGGGAGTTAAATTGGTCAAAATGACCATTCCTTTATTTTATTTGTTTTGATTTACTTGTCTTTAGGAAAAGTGTGGGAAATTTTTTAGATGATGTTTAATTCACCTAAGAAACATTTTACGAGCAAGGGAACACATAAACAAGGTGGTTCAAAAGAATTTCAAATTCAATGCATACTCATATGCATGCTTTCATAATTTTATTTACAAAAGTTTTTGTTAACCCTAATTTTGATGATTAGAGTTTGATGATCCAAGTTTAGTATTTTTGGGATGTTAAATTAAGTAAATATACACATGTATTCACTCAAATTAATGGATAAAGTATATGAAGTTGAAATCCATTGCTCATGACTATACATAATGGACTACATACATCAATATGTACAAATTCCAATAAGTTAGTCGTTCGTTATTCTTTGGCCTTTGAACAAAGTTTCAATTATCTTTAGGAAAGTCTCACCAGTGTCATTTGATCAAAATCAAAAGACTCCAAAATTCCATCAACATGGAGTTTCTACATGTTTTCTTTACAATATTATTTGTATTTAAATGGCGATCTTTCAATCATTTTTCTTTCAACAGTTTTAGCATTTGTTTTATGGACGTGATTTATCTAACCAGACTTGTAAATCATGCATCTCATAATACCTAATCAAAATAACAATTATAAAAACAAATAATGACGAAAAGCTTTTATGTCAATGAGAAACACAATAACACCTTGTTTTTTTTCAATGTACATCATCACATATTCACTTGTTGGTTACTTAGGCAATTGCAATTCATGAATTGTGTTGTCCAGTATGACATTTCGCACCAACCAATTCGGTATTCAATACCCAAGAACCACATTGTTTAACAAGCGAAGAATATAGCCATAACATGTATATCATTTATATACCTAAGTTGTACATTTCCAATCTTTTTCTTTTTCCGCCAAATATTTCTGAGATTATCTTTTAGCATTTCCTTTCTCTTTTAAAAGAATCTATAAACATCAATAGTGGCGCCACACATATGACACATAGTTCAAAGCGTGTATAGTTAAATACTAATATCTTTGCACTTGTACTTTTGAAGAAGATCAACATAATCAAATGTCTGGCGTTCTTTCGAATTCCATTCTTTAGTAATATTTTAGTGTACTAAACATTTTACCTACATCTTTTATTCATCCTTATCATGAAATTTTATGATCAAGCTACTTTATCTTATAACGATGAATCACGAGTATAATGTTGTTTTCCAAAACCTTTTGGAAGATTAGGACGACTAGCGTCTCCAACCTTTGCAAATTCTCATCAAATATGAGAACATATATTTTTATAAATTATACTCTATCATGCTGCAACCAAAACATTGTATTATATATCACAATATCTTCCACACATGATGGTTACTAAAAAAATTCTTTCATCTCCTAGATAACCTTGATATTAAAACAATCTTTTTGAATATCAAGAATCATGGAGGCAAACATGATATTTAGATACAAACACTAGAATTTTTACTCTTGATTTAATACTAATTATTAAACTTCATGAAGTAAACAGAGGTTTTTGAAAGTTTGCAATAGTACTTTTAAAATTTAGACTGACACTCAAAACAAAACGATACCAGTTTGTAAAGTAACTATTCAGAATTCTATAGTTCTATTATATAAATTGAAACTAAGAATAAGGTGTTGACCGGATGCCAATGACTACCACAGCTATGCAAATTCACTTTGATTTAAAAATTTAGGATAAATTGGGTTCAACTTTAATCATATTACTTTTTAACTCTCACTAAAAACAACATCCCTCGAGTCGTTTTGGTGATTACGCGAACCAACTCCACTACAACAAGTCCGATCATCACGAGAGATGATGTAGCTTCAAAGGCGAACAATTAACATGTTCATCATATCATCCATATGACTCATGCTTTTCCATTCGTTATTTCGTGTTCTGAGACCATGTATGTACATGCTAGGCTCGTTAATATTAACCTTACTATCCGCATGTGCAAATATGGCTTGCACCCGTTGTATGCAAACATAGAATCTATCACACCCGATCATCACAAGATACTTCATAACGACGAGTCTTAGCAACGGTTCCTACTAAGGAGGAACACTTTATTACTTGATATTTAGTGAGAGGGATCAAATTATAATGCTACCGTCGCGATCTAAGCAATACAAGATGCATAAAAAGGATTAACTTCACATGCAATTCATAATATTTGATATGATATGACCTTTCTTCTTGTGCCTTTGATATCCATCTCCAAAGCACGAACATGATCTCCATCATCACCGGCGTGGCGTCAAGGTCAATGGAGCCGCTTCATGGTTGTCCATCACCAACAACAACAATTAAAACTCCTTGTAATAAAGCGATTACATGATGAATAGACACGGAGGTCTTAACGAATTTAAGGACAACCATAAGGCTCCTGTCGGTTGCCAACTTACAATAAGGATCATTGCATACATCAAATATAATCACAATCACATCATGGCCATATCATATAATATAATAGCATATCATATCATATCATATCGTATAGTATCGTATCGTATCGTATCATATCATATCATATCATATCAAATGCCCTGCAAAAACAAGTTAGACGCCTCTAATTTTCTTTGCATGTTTTACGTGGCTTGGGGATTTTGAATAAGAAACGTTCTTACCTACAAGAACCACAACGTTAATACAAGTATTGTCAAGTGCCCATCGTAAATTGAATCTTAACTATGGTGGGAGATACAGACACCTGCAAATCCACTTGTGCAATGCAAGTTGCGCGTTGATCGTGGAGCAAGTCTCATGTACGATGACATGTATGGTTAGCTCGGGCCGCTTCATCCCACCATACCGCAAGATGCAAAGTACACGAAAAGCAACATACAACAAAAGCATCAACTCCCACAAAACCATTGTGTTCTACTCATGCAATAGATCTACGCATAGAGTCGTCTCTGATACCACTATAGGGTTCTTTGCATGGAAAACAAAAAATTCTATCGCGTGAACACACAAAACCAAGATCTTATCTATGGCAAAGCCAAGATTTAATCTACGAGATCGGTCCAATGAGATTGTAGAGAACTAACCCTTGTAGATTCAAAGCGTTTAACGAGATAGTATTATTGTGGTTGATGTAGTCGATCACTTGCGGATCTCAAGATCGTGTAGACAATCCTTCCGGCACCGTGTTCCGGCAGCGCTTCCGCAGTTGGTCACACATTCGATGAAGACCTTCCTCTCCCTTGTTCCAGCAGACAGCAGAGGTATTAGATCCCCTCGGAATCCCAACAACACGACGGTGTGGTGGTGGAGGAGAGAATTTTTTAGTGCTTCGCCTAAGCCGGAGCAAGAAGGTGGACGAGAGAGAAGAGAGCTGGTGGATAGGGTTAGGCGCCAAGGGACAAGGGGTGTGTGTGTGGGGGGGGTGCGCCCCCACCCCTCATTATATAGGTGGGGGAGGCCGGCCAAGGGTTCCCAGCCAAGGTCGTGCCCCCCCCCAACTCGGCCACCAAGGGGAGAGTTGGAACCTTTCCCACCAAGTATTCCCTCTTACCAAAAACTAGAGTTTGACTTTTCAAACTAGGATTTGACTATTCAAACTAGGGTTTGACCCCTTTACTAGTGTTGGACGAATTGGCCCTTTAGGGTTTGGTGCGGCTAGCCCCTAGGGTATGCTACTTTCCAAGTTACCCCCTTCTGGGGTGGTGGAACCACTGGTGGTCCCTCTAGAACATTCTAGAAGTATCCGGTTAAAACACCAAAACTTTTCCTGAACCCCGGAAAACGACTTTACTAATATGAATTTTATTCTCTAGACCATTATGGATCTCCTCGTGATGTCCTGGAT
The DNA here is from genome assembly GCA_030063025.1 of Avena longiglumis. Taxonomy (NCBI): domain Eukaryota; kingdom Viridiplantae; phylum Streptophyta; class Magnoliopsida; order Poales; family Poaceae; genus Avena; species Avena longiglumis. Next base: position 283,035,482 of record CP125976.1, read on the forward strand.
CCAAACCGAGACTCCGAACAACATTTGGTGTCCAACTCATATTCCATATCTACTGAAACAACATCAAATCCTTAAGTGTGTGTTCCTATGGTTCGTGAACTATGCAGACATGATCGAGACACCTCTCCGATCAATAACCAATAGAGGGATCTAGAAATCCGTATGGCTCCCACATATTTCTATGATGACTTCATGATTGAATGAACCATTTACATACAATACCGATTCCCTTTGTCGCGCGATACTTTACTTATCCGAGGTTTGATCGTCGGTATCTCTATACCTAGTTCATCCTCATTACCGATAAGTACTATTTCCTCATAGTGTGATGTGACATCCATTGTGACCTTGTCACATGCTTGCAAGCCAATTGGATGACACTCCACTGAGAGGGTCCAGATTATATATATCCGTCATATGGATGGACAAATCCCACTCTTGACCCATGTGCTTCAATCCATACTTTCAGAATACCCAATGCCATCTTTATAACCACCCAGTTACGAAAGTGGCATTTGATGTCATCAAAGCACTCATCCGGTGATGGTGATTAACATGATCTCATGGTCGAAGGATTAGTTTACTATGTATTTGAAAGCTTGTAGCAAACAAACTCTAAATGACTTGATCTTATGCTATGCTAACAATAGGAGTGTGTCCATCACATCATTCTCCTAATGACATGATCTTGTTATTAATAACATCTAATGTCCATGATTAGGAAACCATGATCATATATTAATCAACAAGCTAGTTTAACAAGAGGCTTACTAGGGACTTCTAGAATGTGATAAGGTCACAATGGATGATCATGGTTTCCTGATCATGGACATTGGATGTCATGGACATTGGATTGATTAATAAATGATCATGGTTTCCTGATCATGGACATTGGATGTTATTAATAAGAAGATCATATCATTAGGAGAATGATGTGATGGACACACACCCATAGTAAGCATAACATAAGATCAAGTCATTAAGTTCGTTTTGCTACAAGCTTTCAGATACATAGTAACCTAATCCTTCGATCATGAGATCATGTTAATCACCGTCATCAGATGAGTACTTTGATGACATCAAACTCCACTTCTTTAACTAGGTGGTTATAAAGGTGGCATTAGGTATTCTAAAAGTATGTGTTGAAGCACATGGATCAAGAGTGGGATTTGTGCATCCATATGAAAAATAGATATACTTTAGGCCCTCTCGATGGAATGTCATACAATTTTCTTGCAAGCATGTGACTAGGTCACAAGGGATGACATATCATGGAACGAGTAAAGAGTACTTATCGGTAATGAGGTTGAACTAGGTATGGATATACCGACGATCGAACCTCAGATAAGTAAAGTATCACACGGCAAAGGGAATCGGTATCATATGTGAATGGTTCAGTCGATCATGAAGTTATCATTGAATATGTGGGATCCATTATGGATCTCAAGATCATGCTATTGGTTATTGACCGAAGATATGTCTCGATCATGTATGCATACTTCGCGAACCGTAGGGTGACACACTTAAGGTTCGTTGTTGTTTAAGTAGATATGGAATACGCGTTGGAGACTGAATTTTTTTGAGTCTCATATTGGATCCAAGACATCACAAGGAGATCCGGAATGGTCCGGAGAATAAGATTCATATAAGGAAAGTGGTTTTCTAGGGTTCGGAAAAGTTTTCGGTATTTTGACCAGAGCTTATCGAATGTTCTAGAGGGACCACCAGTGTGTCCACCACCCCAAAGGGTCACTTGGGCTGTGGCATGTCGTGGGGGCCCTAGGGGCCAACCACATGATCACTGTGAGATTCGATACATTTTAATGGTTTTTCTTTATGGTTTTTGTCTTGATTTGATGGTTTTCTAGCTTTACCTAACGTTAATACTTCAGTGGCGAAGAAAACTTGGTTTTCAGTGTATGTTTCAGGTTCTGAACATCAACAGAAGATTTCAACAGAAAAAATACAATATTTAGTCGAAAACAAGCAAGTCTATTTTTGGAAGCAATCGAGGACGGCAACCAATATATTTAACAACCAACTATACGCCGGGAATATATTTTCCGGCCGTATAGTTTTGGCTGTATGGTTGCCGCTGCCTTCGTCATGTCAAAAGGAATAACTTTCATGAAGGAGGCATACGCGAAAACATAACACAGTAGCCGTCACTCCACCCAGAAGGGAGAAATAAGCGATTCAGAGAAAAAGGGGAAGACGTTCTCTGTCTCACTCCACGATCTTCAACCTCCTAGCCTCAACACCCCCATAGCCATTACTTGTACTTGAGAGAGAGAGATCTTCACCTTGCAATATTAGGTTTTGAGATTGTTTCTTCCTATCTTGAATTGTGTTGGATTGATTTTCTATTCTTATTGTGGATCTCCATGGTAATATTGAGAAGAACTCCTCTTATTTAATTATATCGATGATGCTTTCTTCTCTCGTGTGTGAGTAAGTTCCTTCGGGCGTGGAGATGTAGGGGATTGGTGAGATGTGATGTGCCTATATATATTTTCCATTAATTTTTGATTTATTTTAATTACTATATTGTGTGTGCTTGACTATCTGTGGGATGCCTAATGCTTGTTTGTCCAATTAAGGGCCCAAACAACATGATACTTTATTTTACATAGATAAGATCTTGTTTTCTAGCAGACCGGCGACCCCGAGTGACACGGGGATATCAATGGAAAACTAGTTTAACTCGAGGAGCACGAGGAACCACTGTGCCTATTCCACTAGTCCGATCCAAGGAGCTTAATTGCTAAGAAACCTAAAGGATCTTAATTGTCTAGTGACTGACCATGGTTTTGGTAACAAACTAGTAGGATTATTTAAGTTGGGATGACATCTACTAAGAGGTGTTCCAGCTAATTATGGGTTGCACTTATTACTCATCCACTTGGCACAATCACTATCACCATGAGCAGTATCTCCCCACGCCTTCTTTGTCATCTGCGGAAAACAACAAACAATCAAATCGTTCTTTACTTTTATGCTTTTTATTTCTAAAGTTTACATTTTAGTTTTGTTTAAATACATTCAGTTTAATCCAAATTTTGTTCTTATTTCAACACTTGCATTCAATTCACTCGAAGACCTATGATAACTTTCAGTGTGACAGAGACTTCATTCATAAACACTTTCCTTTGGGCTCCCTATGGGATCGATATCTTAACTTCGAAACTAGCTACAAACGATCTATGCACTTGCATACATCAAGCTATTTTTTGGCGCTGTTTCTGGGGTGATAAGCGCTAAGTGTTTGTCTCTTGACATTTTAGGTGTTACTACTACCAAATGGTCTCCCTAGAATACAAAGGGTCTACACTCTTTGGTAGGACCTATCTACCAAATTATTTGACAGCGTGCCTGTTCAAAGGCGCGAAGAAATTATTGAAAAACTTTTGAGATCAAAGAAGGTTGAAGTTGAAAACCTGAGTGGTTTTATGGAAATCATGTCTATTCATATGATAGAAAATATCAATTTGATGGTGAGATTGTTAAAACTTTGCAGGAAAAATCTTTTAGTGGAAGGGAAGATGAAGACCCAGGAAGACATCTTAGAGAGTTCGATGAGGTGATAACATCAATTGGACCAAAATGTTTGCCTGGAGATTTAAATCTGAGCACCCCAACTATGCGATGCTTTGGTCTTTATTCGCAAGAAGAACCTAAACCGAGAATTCTAGAACCCAAATCTTTTTGTTGATATCAAGGAACTCTATTTTTTGAAGGCAATATGGTTTTCTGGACTTCATTTCTTAAATCAAAGAGAAGAAACAATGCTACATTGATAGTGGTTGATAAATTCTCCAAAATTGTTCTTTTCTTACGGCGAAAGAAAGAATCTTCTTCACATGCATATGTTGATCTTTAATCCGAAAGATGTGTTTTTCCTTTCTCTTCTCGATTTGTCGTCTTCTCAAGTTCATTCAAGAAGTGGTTATATTCTTTATCATGTTCCTCGAGAGTACCTGATCTATGTCCATCCTACCTTCCTTCTCGCCATAATTCTTCAATCGTCAAGTCCTTTCTTCTCAAGAAGCAAAACGAAAGACTCGAAACAAGTCTAGCATGTTTTTCAAGGTGTAGTAGTCACACCATTCTGTTGTTCATCGTCTCGGGAACGTGAGGATCACCTTCGTTCTGAGCACCTGTCTCTCTTCGTGTTCTTTTCTTTTCCTAGGAATCTCGAGGCGAGATTCTTGTTTAGTGGGGGAGAGTTGTAGCATTCCAATTGTCTAATGATTGCAATGCTACTTGTCTAGTCTGCATAGTGCTACTTTCTACATGTCATAATTGCATTGCATTATATCATGCTCATGTCACCATGCCACCTTGCATTTGAGCATCATATAAAACCCCTCTATTTGGTTCTTATCCCATATGCATTATATATTGTGTCACTTGTATTTGCCTCTTGGTGTATTGTATTTGATTCTTGATATATATATATTGTTATATGCCCAAGCCGATTTGGGGGCATCTCTCTTTGATTCAATCCATCATACTAACTTCTCATATATCATCTTTCTTTTGGTCTCATTCTAATTCTGCCATACATATGTATGTGGGAATCTTATTTGCTCATGGTATTTAAATCAAGCCCACATAGATATCTTGTATGGGTCCCTCCACTATTCATTCCTAGCCATAAATGTGGTTGATTCAAACCGTTTCTAAATGATGCCATGTACAAGGCCATTCTAAAATTTTGCTCACGTACATGAGGCTCCATTTGTTTTCACCAAATAGAGCCCGCATGTAATATCAAGCCGTGCATGCAATGTTGAATCATTCTAGAGTTTGCAATATCTAATCTATATGTAAGCATGCCTTCTCTATTTAAATTCATTTCTTGATTCTTTTGTTCTATTTGATTTTTGATCATCTTGTCAAAATATTTAAAATTCCAGCAAACCTTCTACACCCTTTTCATCTAAAGCCTAAACTAACTAACCATCCTATCTATTTTTCTTGTGCTAGTCTGAACCTAGTCGTGAGCTTACTCATGAGCTAGCCAAGCCCATTCAACCATCCATTCTTGGGACCCTCTACTCTATCCTACCCGAGCCCTCATATCTGAACTTTGCACCCTCCTCTCTAAAGCGTACTGTGGGCACATGGTTGAGCAAAACCTTGCCCAGCAGTGGACACACCAATCGATCAGCTGAGCCATCACATCTGGGGCTTTGCCTGAAACAACAATGACACTCTGTTTTTCTTCCCAGCAGCTAGCACTCCTGGCACTTGAGAGAGTCGCCCATGCTATGCGCGTGACGCCCTGCCAGCCTTGTCGCTGCTTTCCCCTCTCTCTCCCTGTTCTGGAACCTGGTTCGGTTGCACCTGATCGCCACCCTACCTTCCCCTTCTAGCTAATTGAACTGACCCGCGCCTGGCGCTGTTCCTCGTCTCTGATCACGTGCTCGTGCTGGCCAACCATGCCGTGCGTTTGAGCCCCCCGCCTCGTGGCATCAAGCAAGCCCAGCGACCCTATCCTCCCCAACCACCTCGATGGAATCCCCAGGCACCTCCCCCTCTCTCTTCCCTCTGCCTCTCTTCTTCTCACCCAAGCAAACCTAGCCGCCGCCATGTCGCCACCACCGCTGGCTTCCTCCTGTTCCCGGTGACCTCGCCGCGTCGCCTGCATCCTTGTCGCTGGAACAATCATCGTTGACAACATCTCTAGCTCGAGCTCATGCACCACTGACGCTCTGTCGCTCGCCATCTCGGGCGCCCGCGTCTCGCCGACGCCGTCGACGACGCCCAGCTCGCCCCCCTCCTTCAACCTCCCGGGTGAGCCCCTCCCCGTCTCGACCCTCTCTGTCTTGCCTTTCTCTCGCCGCGCGACGCATCTCTGCAAGCAGCAGCCGTGCCGCTCGCCTCCCTGTGCGCTCGCGTAGAAGATACAGCAGCAGCCCAGCATCAACAGTCCGTTAGTCTTGCACGCCCCTGTTTCCGGCGTTTTTCCCGGCGATCTAGTCCTCCTCCGACAAAACCCCTAACATGGAAGTTATAGATCTAACGTCCCCCTCCAACTTCCTTTTTACTTTATATCCGCATTCACAACGTAGCCATCGCCATCGTCCTCAGAAGTTCAGGAGAAATCTCGGTTTTGCTGTCGACAAAATGTAGTTGTTCTACAATTGACCGGGCTCTAAATCTCGTTGTTTTCCTAAGCGTACAGGCCTCTGTTGGATAAAAAATTTATACGGGAGATGTAGATCTCAGAAAGATCTAAAATTGTTCTTTTTACACCTACAGAAAATCCGTCCTCTATCGGAACTGAGCTTCCTAGAAAGATGGCCATTTTTCCTGTCAAACGCGTTCAGAAATTCAGTTCGTCAGACTTCATCCCGATCCTTTTGTAAATAGGCCCCTGGAGTATTCTAGGCCTCAACCCGCAGTTCCCCACGCCCCCACGTGTCACACTCCTCAAGCCACAGTCCAGTCAGCACAACTGACCCACCTGTCTGCGCCTGTGGGTAAGCTAACCCTATGTATCAAAAGTTTTGCTATTTTCTGAATTCCAAAAATAAAAACAGAAATATGATTTGGTTAATAAATTTTGAAATGTTTTGAATTTGAACAAATGTTTAATATTAAAAGTGTTTAGTTTTTGAATATGAATTAAACCATAATTTCAAATATGACTCTATCTAGTCAAACTTTTGACTTTGACCCCATTTAAACAATTTTGACTTTAATATTAATTTAAATTCATAAATTCAAATAATGTAAATAATATATGTTTTTGAATCAGAAAAATGCGGGGAATCTGTTTATGCTATTTATAATATCATTTGAGCAATATAAATTTTTCGAATTATTAAATATTAATAAATGACCATTTCTTAATAATTGCAAAACTTTAATTCTGTAACTCCGAATTCGGCAAATAATATGTCTAAATAGATTAGCTCAATGAGCCCGTTCTAACTATGCATTTCATGATATGATTTGAAGAATGAATTATATAAATATTAATGGGGCAGCAATGTTTATGAGAGCAAAACATAACTAAAAACTTAATAAGATGCTTTCATCTTGTACCCCACACCTCACCCATGCCATGCTATGTTATACCATGTAAATTTTGCATCATATCATCATGAAATACCTTGTTTGCTTGTTGCATATGATTTATATGATTGTGTAATATATTTATTTTGGCCCTTGTGTGTTTGGTTTTTATCCGGATAGACGCCAAGCAAGAAGAACATCATGAGTCTTGGGAGTATTACCTGGATCCATCTTATTCTGCAACTGAACTCCCAGGCAAGCATTTCCCCATGTTGGAACTACGTATAGTACCTATTGCATCTATCTTATTATTGCATCATAATCGCTTCACGAATAAATTGGAATCCCAAGTATTGCATAGCCTTTACTTTTAAACCCCACCGAAGCTTGTTCCCTTCACCCTATGAGCCACTACTACAGGAGTTGTTTGAGCTATGCGAGTCCTAAAATTGCATCTGTAGGGTTTGTGGGTGTCTTTGAAGAATGAGGTACCTAAACAACTGAACTGAGTAGTAATGGGATAACTAATGAAAGAGGCACCGGTGGGCATTATCTGATATTTGGTTCTTTAAGCTCACTTGTGTCTCGTAGGACCACGAGTACTTGATTATTGTTCATTGACTATCACACTATCCGAATGTGGGACCATGAATCCCCTTAGTCTTAGCTTGAGTCATATTTAATTTCTTGGGGCCACAAGTAGTTTGGGGTGTTATTATTATCCTGTACTTATGCCATGCTTTGCTGCTTTATTTCCTACTGTTGCTCGTGGAGAGCATTTACTACTCTCTGGTTTTGGACCAAATGCGGAATGTTTACGTGGTATGGACAAGCCCAGTCACACTTTCGGATTTCCAACCGTTTATAGCCATTGTCACAAACCCCTCGGTCCGTCGTGGAGCCGGCCAACTTCGTAGAGGGTAGCTTAGCGGGGTGGCCCCCTGAAATCATATATGAATCTTGCGAATGCTTTATCATGATGCCTCATTGGGTTTTCATTTGGTTTTTCCGAAGTTGATCGTGCGTGTGTTGCTATTTGTGCACTGCTGAAGGGTAAATTTTTCTGAAAGACATGTCCATGGTTATGGATGACTTGGAGCAAAGTTTCTCGATCATAGACTAGCATAACTAAAGTACCGCTTTTAAATTAACTTAAACTTGACTAGTAATAGTGCAATTTTCATGGAATGATTAATAAAACTACCAACGGATGGGTTGTTCTTCCGCCTTCTCGTCCGGGAACGGGGAGGTGGGCGAGCGATGTTTACTTATCTTGATATATGATTGTTAGGTAATTAACTGTTGTTTAATTTGCAAGCGTCCGTCTATCATTGGTTAGGCTGATGTTGTAGCGTGTTTTTATAGAACTACTAGGCTTTATTTTTGCTGATATTGCATCACCCTCGGGTTGTTCCCTTTAGATGAATAAACACTTGCTGAGTCCCTTAGGGTCTCACACGATAAAATATTCGTTTAGATGGACAGGTATCTCCGCAGGAAAGCTACTGGGTAAGGGACACCGATGATTGTGGCAACGACCGTCTTGTGTAGAGATTCCGGGGATGGAGATCCATGAGATCTGTGGGCGGGATGTGCTTATTTTAGGGCATCTTATGCCAATTTTCTTCTTATTCGTAATCGGATCGATTTTCGCTTCCGCTTGATACTCTAGTGTGTGATGTATGAGCATGTATCCTAACTATTAGCTATATAGTATTTTGGATCTTGCCGTATTGCGTTGAATAGTTATATTTCTTTTAGATGGTATGTCTCTGATGTACTCTTGTATGTTGTGTTCATACATACTTTTGTATGTCTATCCGCATGCTTGTCGACTACGCCGCTCGTACTTATCCCGGTGTTCTAGCAAAGTGGATTGGGTGTTGGCCGGTACCGTGCCCTATTCCAGTCAGACGGGACCTACACATGGATGGCCCTTGGGCCTCCTCGGTAGGACATGTTATGCACTTTGGGTTTATTCTAGGCTTGTTACTTAGAGCATAGTGTCCGAGGTATTACATTTCTCCCGTCTAAAATTATTCTGTTGGTATCTAAAAGGCAAGGATCTAAACTGGTTATATTTTCTCCCTCGTCATTACATGAATTGCTGAAAAACTATATTGTCAAATTAATAAACAAATTTAAACCTTTTTAAAAAGGTAACTGAAATTAGAAAGAATATAAGCAACTTCAGTCAAAATGTGGGAGAAAACTACCCATAAGCTTAGGATAGATTTTTTGGAATGATCAATAGTATTACTAATCATGGCTATGCCGAATCAATTGTTTGCCACTTATTTTACCATGGTCTTAATAATGAATGCAGAAAGTTACTTGATTTATCAGCAGGAGGATCGATAAATACTTTAACTGCTAAAGCCTGTTTGGAATTGATGTCCACTAGGGCTAAGAATGATTCTCTTTATAATCCTGATTTGGGAACTAAGAAGGAAAAAGGAATACTTTATATAACCCCAGATCTTATGCCCGAAGTACGCAAAAAATGAAAAAAAAGGGTATACCTTCTGAACTTGTTAAGGAAAACAATGTAGATGTGTTACATATTTTTACTGAAGAAGATGAAAGGGATTTCTATTTTCGTGCCCTTGTTTCGTTAGTTGTACTCAGTTTTCCCCAACCGCTTATCTTTTCCTCACTTTTCCCCTTGCCATGTTACGAAACCCTCGCAAGCGCTCGGACGGAGGGATGCTGGCATGTCAAAGGCTTGACCGTTACATGCTAACTGGTGGGACTGTTTTGGGGCAGGTCATGCGTTGAGCGTTATGTTGTGTGGCCTCGACCGTTACATGCTGATGGGTGGGGCCGTGTTGGGACGGGTCCTGCATACGTGGTGAAGGGTGTTGACGTGTTGCGATGGGTCTTGCATACGTGGTGAAGGGTGGGTCCGCATTGAGACACATCGGACCGACCATTCTCGCTCACCCAAAGCATCCGCACCCCCCGAGCCTGAACAACTCCCACACCGCCCCTCCTCCACCCCGCCATTGTGCCATCCTACCTTATGTCGTCCTCGGACCCATAGCCACCCCTTCCCCTAGCCGCGGAGCCTACTCCACCTCTGGATCCGCTCCCGCCCCCGCTAGATCTACCCCTTTTGCAGAACAGTATGCAATGCCAACTAGTGTACCGTCCATCTACGTCGAGCAGGGAGAAGATTGGGTGGTATCGCAGGGATCAAACACATGGATTCCATCTAGGTAAGCATCGTTACCCTTTTGTGGGTTGATTATTTGCAGTATTTGAGCGCGAATCGCTGGTTCTCAACTAACTACCTTGCTTTTCGAATAGGATTGATCCAGTGATGGCATTTCGGCTGGCGATTTGACTAGATACTAGCGTAATTCGTGGTTTTGAAAAATATATCTCTGGATTTTACTTCCCAGCGGTGGTTGCAACCTCCATAACTCTTAGAGATTTGATAGATAAAATCTATTTTAAATTCCCCTAAAGTAGTGGCGATTCAGTTGATTTGCAATATTTCAACATTAGCGAGCAAAGATTGCTCCCACTAACTAGCAAAGATGATCTGGTAAAGATTTTCTATTTGAATGTAGCTGAACATTTTGGTCAAATTCGTCTACATGTGCATCCTAAAGTTGAGCACATGTGAAATAGTGTTAAATCACCATCTGGTGGTCACGAATCATCAGGTGGTCGGGCATCAGGTGTCTCTGCTGTCTCTGCTAATAGTGTCCGCCCCGACGATCCTTGTAGGTCCACAACAGTACCATATGTTCGCACTACGAGCGTAAGCCAAACCGCTCATGTGGCAGATGTGGAGGACGAGATAGAGCCTGCCGAGGGAGTACCTCCATTAGATGATGAGGATGCGTTGATATTTCCTGAATTTGTAGATAGATTCAGGAAAAATGCACTAGAGGATCAATACACCGATAAAATTGCCCAGGGTGCAAGATTTGATGACAGTGATGAATGATATGTCCAATTTGCATCACCATTCTATATCATAATTTGCCTCTATTCATTGATATATTTCATATTAAGAGGTGATACTTTTGTCTTTTCATCTGTTTTTGCATGTTGGATGATTATTGGAGGATGAACTGCCGGAGTCAGGATTCTGATGGAAAAAGCGGTGTTTTGATGCAATTCGCGAAGGTCAGAAAAATACCAGAAAACTATAGAAAATTATATTTTCCCAGAAGACAAAGGATGCCATAAGGGGAGGCGGAGTTGGGCCATAGGAGGCCCACACACCCCAGGCGCGGGCCACCCTGGGCCGCGCCTACATGGGGCGTAGCCACCCTGGCCCACCGCTGGCTCCGCCCTCTCGCCTATATCTTATCCTCAAAACCCTAAAGTCAGCGGAGCGACCACATAAAGATTTTGCCACCTCTGTCGGGCGAAAAACACTGAGAGAGAAAGAGCTCTCTGGTAGACAGATTTCTGCCTGGGAAATTCCTTCCCACAGAGGGTATATCGTCGCAATCAACACCATCATCAAGCTAGACTTCATCGGGATCATCATCATCAACATCACACCATCATCTCCACCAGCACCATCATCACCACTCCATCCCGCTATAACAATCGTGTTGAATCTTGCATAGTTCTTAGGGGAAACTTTCCCGGTGTTGATTACTATTGTAGTTGATGCTTGTGAGTGGAACCATTGAATTATTGTTTATGTTCAGATTGTTATCCATCATTATATCATATTTGATCTTGATCCATATGATGTCTCGTGAGTAGTTAGTTTAGTTCTTGAGGACATGGGAGAATTCATGTTGTTAGTAGTGGAATTGTGTTGAGGTATAATTTAATGGTTTAATATTTAAGTTGTGGTGCTATTCTTCTAGTGGTGTCATGTGAACGTAGACTACATGATACTTCATCATTTATGGGCCTAGGGGAATGCATTGTGTATTTGTCTACTAATTGTTGGGTTGCCGGAGTGACATAAACATGAAACCTCGTTAGGAAACCTTTGCACAAGGGAGTGTAGGATCTTAGAGTTTAAGGATGTGGTTAGGTTTTTAGATTAATTGCTTTCTTGTAGTTGCGGATGCTTGCAAGGGTTTAATCACAAGTATGTATTAGTCCAAATAAGGTCGGTACATTAGCACAGGTTGATGACCCATGAGTGTAGGGGATCGCAACAGTCTTCGCGGGTAGTATTACCCAATTTATTTATTCTACACAAGGGGAGCCAAAGAATACTTGTAAGCCTTAACAACTGAGTTGTCAATTCAGCTGCACCTGGAAATAATTCTTGCTCACAGAAGTTTATCAGTAGCAACAACAAAGCAACAGCAACAACGGAACATGAGCAATAGTAACAGTAAAAATAAGATTCGAGTGCGGTAGGCATAGGGATGGATGGACGGGCGTTGCATGGACGAGTCTAAACATGTAACTTCAATATCTAGGGCATTGCAGATAAATAATAACAAGCATCCAAGTAATAAATAATCCTAGGCATGGGTTCCAAATAGAGTCATACGTGCTCGCAATGATAACTTGCATAACATCTTCTGTCTAGCCAGCCCATGGCAGCGGGGCCTCTAGGGAACTACTGTCAATTAAGGTGCTCCTTTTAATAGAGCACCGGAGCAAAGCATTAACACTCTGTGAACACATGTGATCCTCATACCACAACTTTTCCCTCCGTTTGTCCCAATTATTGTCACTTTGGGGCCTTTGGATCCGGACAATGATATGTGTACACAACTTGCAGATAAGATCACAAACAATACTATCATAATGATTCAATAATAAGTTCAGATTTGATATCATGGCACTCGGGCCCTAGTGACAAGCATTAAGCTCAACAAGTTGCAACAAAGTCAAATAGCACTAATAGAGATACTAGGCACTATGTCCTAACAGATCTTATTTGATTACATGATAGAACTCATCCAATCCCTACCATCCCCAAGCCTATAGCAGGGGACTACTTACTCATGGATGAGGGAAACATCGGTGGTTGATGGAGATGCGTTGGTGATGACGATGGCGATGATCCTCTCCAAATTCCCCGTCATGGCAAGGTGCCAGAACGGAGTTTCTGGATCCAAATCTTGGTTTCTAGTGGCGGCGGCGGAACGGAACTCTTTCTGGAAAACTATCGAACCCCCCTTGGTTTTTAGGTCGAAAGGCAACTATAGGCGCAGAGGGAGGCCGAGGGGGTGCATGGGGTGGCTGCACCCCCTCCAGAAGCGGGGTCAGGTGGGCCCACGCCTGGGGTGGGTGTTTTCCCCCATGCCTCCTCTCTGTCTCCCCTTCTGGCTCCGTGGATCTTCTGGTGAAAAATAGTTTTTGGCATATTTTCCGGGATTTTTCCTGATAGTTGATTTTCTGCACAAAAACAAGACACCAAGGTAATTCTGCTGAAAACAGCGTCAATCCGTGTTAGCTGTATCCAAATCACACAAGTTTAGAGAAGAAACAATAGAAAAGTGTTCGAGAAAGTAGATACGTTTTGGACGTATCAACTCCCCCAAGCTTACCTTATTGCTTGTCCTCAAGTAATTCAGTTGAAAACTGAGTGCGATAAAACAACTTTCACGAACACTTTGCTTCATATGATGTATATATTCTCAGCACAGGAGTAGATGCTTAGACAATTCATAATAAGAAGTATGCAACTAAGTCTACTCAATAGTCATTGCAAGCTATGAAGAGAAACCAACTCAATAATAAGAATTAGCATGGAACATAAACATAAGAAACATTGCCATGCTCATAATAAGGTATGAGAGAGTGGTATCTCGCTTGCCTTTGTTTGAAGAGCACAATATGTGTCAACAACCGGATTTTTAATCCTAGATGCCTGCTATGCCATACATCGCAATCCCAGGATTACCAGTTTTGCGAGACATAACAGATTTGGATACCACAGTACATTATCCATTACAAACCATACATAAGGTCTTACACAAATAAGGATCTCATGATCTAGTTCTTAATACAACTCAAGTAGTGGAATAAAGTAACAATAAAGGTAGTGTGGGCGAAGCTCCATCTTCGGGGTCACAGGCAATGCTGACGATGGGAGATGATCCTAGTTTGTCGTAACCTTCCTGCGGTCCATCGTCCTGGTACTCCTCTTCATAGTATGGCCACGGGAATAGCCAGTGACAAAGCCATGAGTACTCTTTAAGTACTCGCAAACTAATACTAACAAGTTAAGGGATTTTTTGTAGTAGGACACTAAGCTCTAGGGTTGTTTTGCAAAAAGACAGATTTACCTCTACTAAGTTCAAAAGCAAAGAAAGCTAGTTGAAATTTTATAACACCTAAGTGGGAACTTGAATTTCATATCACAACTCTGTTGTGGTCAGGTCAAAATCTCAATTCATTGCATAAGTCATTTTGAAAACATCTGAACGGGGAATAGTATGGCCACTCCAACTGTCCATAACCGCGGTCGCGGCTATTCGAATAGTTTGACACTCTACAGAGATTATACACTTTCACCACAACAATCGATTCATCCGTCAGGAACAAATCCTGAATTCACCATACTCAGTATGCGGATAATCAATCCTAACCTTTCGATTACACGCCCTAGTATAGGCACCTCTCCTGTGAGTTCGGCCTCCCAACCATGACCAATTGTCATCTTGGGTACTACACAGGTGGACAATCTTCACAAGGTAGCCTCAGCTCAGACCTTGGCCGTGAGGGGAACCCATACTAAGGTATATAAGTTTCCAGTCAAGCCCTACCCAATTTTCGGGTATTGTGGTTGTACGGTAAAATTGGAATGGTATCACATCCAGACAACCATCAGCTTTATAAAAGGCTAAGGCTCATGCCTCAACATTTTCATCATCGAAATCATCTGGTGTTCGGAAACACATGTCAAAATATTTCAGTAGAATGAATCATAATTCCAAGGTTTTCATAACCATTTTCACCAAGTATTCCCATCTAAAGTTGATCAAGTTTTATGCTTAGCACTAGCATCTACAAGTGTGGTAAGTACTAATGAGGGGTGGTAAACAAGTGGTGATTAATTAAGTTCAATCTCATGGCTTAGTATGACATCAAGATTATCTAGCTTAGGCCAAATTTAATGCTCTTTATGCAACCTTCAATTATCTTCCTAGAATCTACAAGTCACTTAAGTAAACTCTAAGAGAAAGCTTTGATAAAGAAATAAAGTATAAGTCTTACAATTAAAACTAGGATTGGGTATCATCAAATGTGTCTAACCAAGCATGATTAGAGCATTGCATAGGTTATCTAACTTTCATAATTACAAGTGTTAGCTTTCAAGGTTTCAAGTATTGGCTTGCATAAGTATCAGTATAAGCTTGCCTTGAGCAGAGGAGTGGTTGAAGTTCTCCTCGGCTTCTTCCTCATAGTATCCTCCTTGCTCCTCGTATCTGTGGTCGGTACTAGCGTCTATAAATAAATACGAGGCACACAATCACCAAACAATACTTAACTATTTTCAATCATCACACAAAGGTGCACTATAGATGATCTAGCATCATCACCTATTTTACAAGATTAAAGTATTTGCCTTATTTATTTTAATTTGAGAAAAGTAATTTCTACTCATTGAAAAAACTACTTAAAATTTAATATTCTCCAACTCAAACATGGGATCATGTTGACACATGTCATCACCACATATTTTAGTACATGGGAATGTGATTTAAAGTGGTGTCACAATTTAATAAGGTTTAACCTTTTTATTTTAAATAATTAAAGTGACTAGAAATGCCCATGTGGCATTCTTTTATTACTTGAACATTATTTCTGTAAGTAAACCCATATGTTTTTATATATTCTGAAAGGTATGATTAAATGTGATTTTTGAGAGTTGGAATCAACTCAAAAGATATTATGGTTGAAATTTGAAAAATGTTTGAATATAGAAAAGCTTCTGACTTGTTATTTTTACCAAGGGTGATCTACAGATCCAACTGACTTGAATCCAACGGGCTTGGATTAAGCATTTCAGTACCTTTCTAACAAAATTGGTTTGATGCAATTTGGTTCACTGAATCGAGCTGGGTTGATTTTTGAAACTAGGTACAGAACTGAGTTTGAATTAAAATAGAAAAATCTAAATTCAAATGGTTGGGCTGTGCAGGAAAGGTTAATAGGCCGGCCCAGTATCAGTCCGCAGCGCGGGACTCAACTGGCAGGGGGTTCCACCTGTCAGTGGCTCATAACACGCGAAGCGGGGCGACGTGGTTCGTTGGATTAGAAGGGTGATCAATGGCTGAGGGTCGTCGTCGACGATGAATATGTCACCGGCGAGCTCGAACCCTAGCGGCTCAGTGGGGGTCGTGGGAGGCTCACCGGGCTCGCGAGGTCGGCGATGATGGGGAAGTCGGCAGCAATCGACGATTCTCCTGGCACCGGCAACTTCTCCTGGGGTGGCTCCAATCGATGACGACGATTCTCCTGGCACTGACAAGCGTTCCTTCGGGTTGGCATGGCATGGTGGGATGGGTAGGGGCTAGGGGTGGTCAAGGTACTGGTTTGCACTGGGGGAGACAAGTGTGATCAATGGTGAACAATTCTTAGCCAAATTAAGGCTCAAAACAATGAAGTTTGGCCAATTTGATTTTCTGTCTCCAAGTGTTTGATGAAATGGCTGCAAGAAATTTATTTTTGAATTTTAAAAATATTTTTGGTGGGTGTTCTAGGAATGTGTTTAGGATTCTGTGGGTGCTTGGGTTTTGAAAATTGAGCTTGTTTGAGTGGTTTTTGAAATAGTGGGATCTTCCCATATGAGATAGATTCAATTTTAAACTGTCATTTAAACTTAGCATTTGAATGTTTTTGGATGATCAAAAAGTGGGCCTTGGTACCTTATTATGAGTACTAACAAGGGGTGCAAAGATCCAAACATGTTTCTATTGAGTTTTGAAAATTAGAGATTGCCAAAGTAGGCATGGGAGTTAATTTGGCCAAAGTGACCATTCACTTAATTTATTCATTTTGAGTTGTTTTTCTTTGGGAAAAGTCTGGGGATTGTTTAAATGATGTTTATCTCACCTAAGAATCATTTTACAAGCAAAGAAACACAAATCACGTCAATTCAAAAGAATACAAATTTTGAATACACACACATATGAATGCTTTCATATTTTTAGTTGGGAAAGTTTTTGTTAACCCTAATTTTGATGATTAGAGTTTGATGATCCATGTTTAATATTTTTGGGATGTTACAAACCTTTCCCCCTAAAACAAAATCTCGTCCGGAGATTTGAAAAAGGACGAAAAAGATTACCTAGGATTTGAAGAGATCTGGAAACTCCGTCCTGATGTGATCTTCGCGCTCCCAGGTAGCTTCTTCTTCTGTGTGGTTGCTCCATTGAATCATGAGAAAATTGATGCTTCGGGTTCTGGTAGTTCTGAAAGCTTCTTCCAAAATACGGATGGGTACTTCGAGATAGGTCAGGTCATCGTTGATTTCTATGGTCCAGTGATCAATATTCTTGAACACTTCCATCTTCTCCGGAACTTGGAGGCACTTGCGAAGTAATGAGATATGGAACACATTGTGCACGGCTGACATCTCTTCGGGTATTTCCAATTGATACGAAACTTCTCCTCATTTCGTAATCTTGAAGGCGATATATCGGGGCTAACTTTCCTTTCGGTTGAAATCTGTATTCCTTCAATGGCGACACTTTCATATACACAAAATCTCCTATGTTGAAGGAGAGGTCTCGGCGTCTCTTGTCGGCGTAACTCTTACTGGTGGGCGTCTTGAGGTGCTCACGAATCTTGTGAACCTTCTCTTCTGTTTCTCGTAGGATGTCGGGTCCGAAAATCTGACTCTCTCCTACTTCCGACCAGTTCAAAGGGGTGCGGAACTTCCTTCCATACATGAATTCAAATGGGGCCATTTGCAAACTAGCTTGATAACAGTTGTTGTATGAAAATTCTACGAACGGCAGACAATCTTCCCATTTAGATCCATACTCTAACACACATGCTGTCAACATGTCTTCGAGTATTTGATTTAATCGCTTCGTTTGTCCGTCGATCTGAGGGTGATAAGCTTTGCTGAAATCTAGTCGAGTTCCTAAACCTTCTTGGACTTTCTTCCAGAATCTTGAGATAAACTAAGTTCCTCGATCCGATACGATGTTCTTGGGGACTCCATGCAAATTGACGATTCTAGCGATGTATAACTCCGTTAGCTTCGAACTCTGATATGTGGTCTTCAGTGGTAAGAAATGGACGACTTTGGACAATCTGTCCACTATGACCCAGACAGGGTCATTTCCCCTACTAGAATTAGGTAATCCGGTGATAAAGTCCATTCCAACGGAATCCCATTTCCATTCCGGAATCTGCAATGGTTGCAACAATCTAGCGGGTCTTTGATGTCCCGCCTTGACTCGCTGACATATATCACACTTGGCGATATAGCTTCCGATTTCTCTCTTCATCTTCTGCCACCAAAATTGTTCTTTTAAATCTTGATACATCTTCGTTCCTCCGGGGTGTATAGAATAAAGGGTATCATGAGCTTCCTTCAGAATAACTTCTTTCAACTCAGAATCTGCTGGTACACAAAAGCGTCCTTTGTACCACATAACTCCTTCTTCGTCTTCAGTGAATCCAGGTACTTTGCCTGTACCGATACGACGCTTGATTCCGTCGATACTAGCATTTCCTTTCTGTGCCTCCTTGATTTGGCTGATCAAAGTGGGTTGAATTTCTATGCTAGCCAAAAATCCTTCACTTACTAATTCCATTCGAAAATATTCCATCTCTTTGTGCAGACTTGGTTGATCCTTCAAAATCATGGAGTTCAAGCGGCACGGCAATCTGCTAAGGGCATCTGCTACCACGTTGGCTTTACCGGGGTGATAGTGAATATCCAGATCATAGTCCTTGATTATCTCAATCCTTCTTCTCTGTCTCATATTCAGCTCCTACTGAGTGAATATATACTTCAGGCTCTTGTGATCCGAATTAATCTCACAACGGTTTCCCATCAGGTAATGCCTCCATG
Organism: Avena longiglumis; assembly: GCA_030063025.1. NCBI lineage: Eukaryota > Viridiplantae > Streptophyta > Magnoliopsida > Poales > Poaceae > Avena > Avena longiglumis. The sequence continues at coordinate 283,054,488 of CP125976.1, forward strand.
TCTTCAGGGCTAGAACTACGGCTGCGAGCTCGAGGTCATGGGTTGGATAGTTCTGCTCATGTTGTTTCGGTTGTCGAGATAGATAAGATATAACTTTGCCTTCTTGCATTAGCACACATCCGAGACCGATCTTGGATGCATCACAATACACATCAAAGGGCTTCGTGATATCCGACATGATTAAGATTGGGGCTGAAATCAATCTTCTCTTGAGTTCTTGAAAACTCGCTTCACATATGTCCGTCCATTCAAACTTCTTGTCCTTCTTCATCAATTGGGTCATGGGTCTGGCGATACTCGAGAATCCTTCTACGAACTTGCGGTAGTATCCCGCCAATCCGAGAAATGCACGAACTTGGGTTTGAGTGGTTGGGGCTTGCCAATCTTCGACATCTTTCACCTTTGCAGGGTCAACATCAATTCCTCCGGCTGATACAATGTGGCCAAGCAATCCTACCTCCTGTAACCAAAATTTACATTTGCTAAACTTGGCATACAACTGATGCTCTCTAAGGGTTCCAATAATGGTCCTTAGGTGTAGCTCATGTTCTTCTTCTGATTTGGAATAAATCAGAATGTCATCGATGAAAACAACGACAAACTTATCCAGGAAGTCCATAAAAATCTTATTCATGAGATTCATGAAATAAGCGGGGGCATTGGTTAATCCAAAATACATGACAGTATACTCCTATAATCCATATCTGGTGGTAAAGGTAGTCTTTGGAATATCCTCTGCGCGGATCTTGAGTTGATGATAGCCGGTTCTAAGATCAATCTTAGAAAACACTTTGGCACCGGTCAACTGATCAAACAAATCTTCTTTCTTGGGCAATGGGTACTTGTTCTTGATAGTGACATCATTCAACTTCCGATAATCCGTACACAAACGGTTACCTCCGTCTTTCTTGTCCACGAACAAAACAAGTGATCTCCATCGTGACGCACTTGGTTGAATCAATCCAATTTCCAACATGGCATCTAGTTGCTTCTTCAGTTCTGCTAGTTCAGACGGGTTCATACTATATGGTCTCTGGGCTATGGGTCCTGTTCCGGGTATTAGTTCAATGATAAACTCTATATCCCGATCTGGGGGCATATCGGGCAAAACATCTGGAAATACATCGGGGTATTCCCAGACTATCCGGACTTGGTCAATGGTAGGTTGGGCTATAATCTTGTTGCACTTGAATTGATGTAAGGTTACAGATACATGCTCGACTGATATACCGGCTGTACTGGTTATAGTTATGGCTTTCTTGGCACATTCAATTAATCCTTTATGTTTGGACATCCAATCCATTCCTATTACTACTTCCAAACCTTTAGTTCCGAGTACTATCAGATTAGCATAAAAATCTATTCCATGGATTCGGATAGGGACGGCTTTGCAGATTTGCCTAGCTTTGGTGGTTGAACCGGGGATTTGAACAATCATAACATGCTTTAGTTTGGTTGGTTGAAACTTACTAGTGCATGCAAATTCTTCGGTGACAAATGAGTGCGATGCACCAGAATCAAACAACACTCTAGCAAGTACTGAATTAACAGAAAACATACCCAGCATGACATCTGGTGCTTCCTGGGCTTCTTCCGCATGCATGAGAAAAAGACGGCCGTTGCGGTTGAGCGAATTCCCTGGGGAAAACCTTCTTCCAGGCTGAACACGACGCTGCTGCTGAGCTGGGGCATTTGCATTGGGGGCTGCGTCATTCTTCTTGGGGCACTCATTGGAGTAGTGACCCTTATTTCCACAGTCATAACAAGTCACTTGCGACCTGTCCTTTGCTGCAACAGGCATAACATTGCTTCCAGTCCTCGGGGCAGTGTTGGTGTTGGCGGCAACATTGTTGTTGTTGAACTTGGGTGGTGCACAGTTGAAATTGCTAGAGTTAACGGAGTTGTTGTGATTTCCTCCGGGCCTTGGGTTTCCACTGTTGGGATATGTCGGACGGTTCATCGGGGGTCTGTAGTTTCTCGGGGCAAATCCTGGAGATGGGTTAGGGCGATACTTTGGGGTATGATGGGTTCCTGGCTGATGCATCATGCGACGCTTGCGGTTCTCATTGGCTTGGTTGATCTTTCCTTCCATCTGGATGGCAGAGTCGACAAGGGCTTCAATATCAGCAAAGGGGATATTGAACAACACCATCTGCATCTCATTGTGCAAACCATTCAAGAATCTTTCTTTCTGCTTGGCTCCAGTGTCGATCTCATCCGGGGCATACCTAGCTAATGACAAGAATTTATCACGGTATTCCACTACGGTCATACTTCCTTGCTTCATTTCTCTGAACCCATCTCTCATTCTCTTGATGAAACCCGGTGGCACATGGGTTCTGCTGAACTTGACCTTGAATTCCTCCCAGGTCATCATCTGTCCTCCGGTCATTGCACGAACGCTGTTCCACCATGCTCTTGCATCTCTGGCTAGATAGTGGATGGCGAACAGAACTTTCTCGTTAGCTTCCACTCCATCGACTTCCAGGTTGTTTTCCATGGTTTGCAGCCAATCATCTGCTTCTAAGGGCTCTTCCAACTTAGTGAAAACAAGTGGGTTGGTGTTCTGGAAATTCTTGAGCTTAGATCCATGGTTGTACTGATTTCCTTGGTCTTGATTGTTGTGGGCCAGCTGAGCTATCTACTGAAGGGTGGCTAGGTTGGCTTGACGTTCCGCTCTTTCAGCTTCGCGGTCAGAAACCAACATTTGCAGGATCTGCAATATCGGGTCCGGGGATGAACCACTTCCTCCGCGAGGCATCTGAAGATTGAGATAGATCATGAGAAAAGAGGGAAATTTCTAAGGTCCAGGGACTTTGAAAAGTTTTTAAAGTTTGACTCAGATTTTCTAGCAACTTGCTTTTCATTCATTCATTCATAGCACATGATACAAACACACACCACAAATAAGGAAAACAGATGGTTTTAAGAACCATTCTGGAAACTACGATACAGTGGGACCAAATACAACTCACTATGCTAGTGCTCAAGTGCTAATACTCCTCGGAGTCGGTGTATTCGTCATCCACACCATCCTCATCGTCATCGATGAAGGCAAAATCATCCTCATCGGTGAAAAAGTCCATGGCCTGATCCTCCAGAAAATCATCATCATCGCTGAGATAGGAGTAGGGGTCTCCACGAAGATCTTTTCCGGCATTCTCCCTTTCCTCCAACTGCATGTCTCTCTCGTGGATGGTCTCCTCCAAATCTGAGATACAGTGGCGAAGACAGGCAATGATGCGCTCCTTCTTGTCAAGCTGACGGCGGCGGGACTTGCGGTCCTTCGCTAGCATGGCGATGGTCTGATCCTTCGTCCTGATGATGGCGCACTTGTGGTTGGAGTAGTCACGGGCATTGTCCAGTTCCTGCTGACGATCATACATCATGAAGCTAAGGTGGTCCAACTGATTCTTTAGCTCGTGGTGGTATGGGGCTTCCAGTGGTTGTCCCATATCTTCACGCCTTGGAAAGAACTCAAAGCGGGTACCCTTGATATGGTTGATACTCTACCCACACAGACGGGCAAGAGCTTCCTGCATGGCCCTAGCAAGTCCATCGAGCAAGTTGTTCTCTCTTAAGGTGATATGAATTCCCTGTGCAGTAGGAGGTTCAATCTTTCCTCGGAGACTTGCAACAATTAGCCACTGCAGATCTTCTCCTCCTTGACCATTGAGCTGAGCTCCGAAGAACTCGGGGTGTGGATGTTCCAGAAGTTCCGAAAGCTAGTCCAAATCCCGCTCAAAGATGAGGTCTACTCCATTCCCCAACTGATAAAACTTGCTGTACTTCACGTCCATCTATAAGAATATAGGATGAGTAAGTTAGTAGAGTGATCAAGTGTGTAAATTTTTATGTATTTCGTAAGAGTTTTTGAGGAACATGAATTTTTATGAAAGAAACAAAGTGATAAGAATGGGAATAAGTTTTTTGTAAATATTTGCTTCCTTTGGTTTTGAAACTAAGTTTTTGATTCAAACGTCCAGTCTAACTAGGGTCTCCTATGGTCAGGATGGATCTGATACCAACTTGTCAACACCCGGATATTTAATCCCAGATGCCTGTTATGCCATACATCGCAATCCCAGGATTACCATTTTTGCGAGACATAACAGATTTGGATACCACAGTACATCATCCATTACAAACCATACATAAGGTCTTACACAAATAAGGATCTCATGATCTAGTTCTTAATACAACTCAAGCAGCGGAATAATGTAACAATAAATGTAGCATGGGCGAAGCTCCATCTTCGGGGTCACAGGCAACGCTGACGATGGGAGATGATCCTAGTTGTCATAACCTTCCTGCGGTCCATCGTCCTGGTACTCCTCTTCATAGTCTGGCCACGGGAATAGCCAAGGACAAAGCCATGAGTACTCTTTAAGTACTCGCAAACTAATACTAACTAGTTATGGGTTTTTTTGTAGTAGGACCCTAAGCTCTAGCGTTGTTTTGCAAAAAGCCAGATTTACCTCTACTAAGTTTAGAAGCAAAGAAATCTAGTTGAAATTTTATAGCACCTAAGTGGGAACTTGAATTTCATATCACAACTCTGTTGTGGTCAAGTCAAAATCTCAATTCATTTCACAAGTCATTTTGAAAACATCTGACTGGGGAACAGTATGGCCACTCCAACTGTCCATTATCGCGGACACGGCTATTCGAATAGTTTGACACTCTGTAGAGATTTTACACTTTCACCAATACATTCGATACATCTGTCAGGAACAAATCCTGAATTCACCATACTCAGTATGCGGATAATCAATCCTAACCTTTCGATTACATGCCCTAGTATAGGCACCTCTCCTGTGATTTTGGCCTCCCAACCATGACAACCTGTCATCTTGGGTACTGCACAGGTGGACAATCTTCACAAGGTAGCCTCAGCTCAGACCTTGGCCATGAGGGGAACCCATACTAAGGTATATAAGTTTCCAGTCAAGCCCTACCCAATTTTCGGGTATTGTGGTTGTACGGTAAAATTGGAATGGTATCGCATCTAGACAACCATCAGTTTTATAAAGGGCTAAGGCTCATGCCTCAATATTTTCATCATCAAAGTGATCTGGTGTTCGGAAATACATGTCAAAACATTTCAGTAGAATGACTCATCACTCCAAGGTTTTCATAACCATTTTCACTAAGTATTCCCATCTAAATTTGATCAAGTTTTATGCTTCGCACTAGCATCTACAAGTGTGGTAAGTATTAATGAGGGGTGGTAAACAAGTAGTTATTAATTAAGTTCAATCTCATGGCTTAGGATGACATCAAGATTATCTAGCTTAGACCAAATTTAATGCTCTTTATGAAACCTTCAATTATCTTCCTAGAATCTACAAGTCACTTAAACTCTAAGAGAAAGCTTTGATAATGAAATAAAGTATAAGGCTTACAAGTAAAACTAGGACTGGGTATCATCAAATGTGTCTAACCAAGCATGATTAGAGCATTGCATAGGTTATCTAACTTTCATAATTGCAAGTGTTAGCTTGCAAGGTTTCAAGTATTGGCTTGCATAAGTATCAGTATAAGCTTGACTTGAGCAGAGCAGTGGTTGAAGTTCTCCTCGGCTTCTTCCTCGTAGTATCATCCTTCCTCCTCGTATCCGTGGTCGGTACTAGCGTCTATAAATAAATACGAGGTACACAATCAGCAAACAATACTTAACTATTTTCAATCATCACACAAAGGTGCACTATAGATGATCTAGCATCATCACCTATTTTACAAGATTAAAGTATTTGCCTTATTTATTTTAATTTGAGAAAAGTAATTTCTACTCATTGAAAAACTACTTAAGATTTAATATTCTCCAACTCAAACATGGGATCATGTTGACACATCTCATCACCACATATTTCAGTACATGGGAATGTGATTTAAAGTGGTGTCACAATTTAATAAGGTTTAACCTTTTTATTTTAAATAATCAAAGTGACTATAAATGCCTATGTGGCATTCTTTTATTACTTGAACATTATTTCTATAAGTAAAGCCATATGTTTTTATATATTCTGAAAGGTATGATAAAATGTGATTTTTGAGAGTTGGAATCAACTCAAAAGCTATTATGGTTGAAATTTGAAAAATGTTTGAATGTATAAAAGCTTCTGACTTATTATTTTTACCAAGGGTGATCTACAAATGCAATTGAGTTGAATCCAACGGGCTTGGATTAAGCATTTCAGTACCTTTCTAATAAAATTGGTTTCATGCAATTTGGTTCACTGAATCGAGCTGGGTTGATTTTTGAAACTAGGTACAAAACTGAGTTTGAATTAAAATAGAAAAATCTAAATTCAAATGGTTGGGCTGCACGGGAAAGCTTAATGGGCCGGCCCAGTATCACTCTGCAGCGCGGGGCTCAGCTAACAGGGGGGTTCCACCCGTCAGTGGATCATAACACGCGAAGCGGTAAGGGGCGATGTGGTTCATTGGATTAGAAGGGTTATCGACGGCTGAGGGTCGTCGTCGATGATGAGCATGTCACCGGCGAGCTCGAACCCTAGCGGCTCAGTGGGGGTCATGGGAGGCTCACCGGGGCTCAGGCGAGGGTCGGCGATGGGGGCCAAGGACGAAGTCGACGACGGCTATTCTCCTGGCACCGGCTCCAATTGACGGCACCTCTCCTCCTCTACAACAGCAAACTCCGGTGAAATTCCGGCCATCTGGTGCTCTCCTTGCTCCGGGGAAGGGTGTGGGATGTTTCTGAGAGAGAGGGGAACACACTGGTGTGAAGAAATCGAGCGGGGGAGGCCTCTATTTATAGTGGCGAGAGGGGACCGATGAGCACGAGCTGAGCTCGTCGTGGTCGACGACACAGGCAGCTATCGGCATGGGCGACGGTAGGGGGTGGTTCTATGTTCCCTGGCGAAGCTCAACGGCGTGGTGGCGAGGCGTGGCGCGGTGCTGATTGGTCGGAACACTTTGACGCTCTGAGTGGGTCCGGCGGAGGTTTTGATGGCACACAGCGCGCGTGGTCCGCGCGGCGGCGAACGGGCGTATCTGCGAGGTTGCTGGGGTGGTGGTGATCACGCGTTCATGCGGCGAGGGCGGCGCACAGTCTGTGGGCGTGTGTCGAGGGTGGCGCTCTAGCGCGCTCTCGGCATGCTCTCAGAGAAGTTTTGCATGGCTTGGGCGTGTGGTCCAGTGGCTGGCAGGGTTCAAGCGGTGGACAGGGGGTGGCGGTGGATGGTGGCGTGCGTCCTAGACATGGTGTTTAGGCTTGGTGCTTGCTCTGGCTAGCTAGCCATGGTCGGATGGCAAGGGTTCCTTCGGATTGGCATGGCATGGTGTGATGGGTAGGGGCTAGGGGTGGTCAAGGCACTGGTTGGCACTGGGGGAGACAAGTGTGATCAATGGTGAACAATTCTTAGCCAAATTACAGCTCAAAACAATGAAGTTTGGCCAATTTGATTTTCTGTCTCCAAGTGTTTGATGAAATGGCCGCAAGAAATTTATTTTTTAATTTTGAAAAGGATTTTGGTGGGTGTGCTAGGCATGTGTTGAGGATTCTGTGGGTGCTTGGGTTTTGAAAATTGAGCTTGTTTGAGTGGTTTTTGAAATAGTGGGATCTTCCCATATGAGATAGATTCAATTTTAAACTATCATTTAAACTTAGCATTTGAATCTTTTTGGATGATCATAAAGTGGGCCTTGGTACCTTATTATGATTACTAACAAGGGGTGCAAGATCCATACATGTTTCTGTTGACTTTTGAAAATTAGAGATTGCCAAAGTAGGCATGGTAGTTAATTTGGCCAAAGTGACCATTCACTTAATTTATTCATTTTGAGTTGTTTGTCTTTGGGAAAAGTTTGGTGATTGTTTAAATGATGTTTATTTCACCTAAGAATCATTTTACAAGAAAAGAAACACGAAATCATGGCAATTCAAAAGAATTCAAATTTTGAATACACACACATATGAATGCTTTCATATTTTTAGTTGGGAAAGTTTTTGTTAACCCTAATTTTGATGATTAGAGTTTGATGATCCATGTTTAATATTTTTGGGATGTTACAATATGAATGCCAAGGTACCTCTGAAGTTCAAGTGAAGACTAGAGGTAAAGATATAAGAGATACAAGCATAAAAGTCACGACATAATTAACCAAGTTTTGGAACAAACATAAGAATGACAACTATGCTCTCAAGAAGGTGCTGATAGAATAAGTGGTGACTCAACAAAGTTGTGAAAATGGTTTTGAAAAGTTTGAAAGGCTTCCTAATGCTGAAAGGAAGGTACTCGTTAGCTTTGAGCTCTCATTGCCCCTATCATAGGCATCTTCATGTGGTTAAGGTGAAAGTGAGGTCCACTCTAAGTCATATGCTTGACAGATCATAAACTGGAAATCCCAAGTCCCTTGAGTACGAGGGTCGCTCCGCATGCTACTCAACTTTGGTTACCTGAAGATTCTTGTCATTGTAAATACATGCATATCATTGAGAACCGCCAATGGGGTACCCCTTGCATATGGTACAGGAGCTTTCCCATAACCAAAATGACAAGGCAAGCAGACAATGAGAATCTCATCAATCTTTTTATTTACCATATGCATAGCTTTTTATTGAGGATGCTTCCTAGATTTTCATTGCAGTGATGCTGCAAGTTTCCACCATGATTAGGCATGGCTTAGGCTAGCGGCCCAGGCGTTTCTCTAACACAATGTATAAACTCCATGAACTCACAACCTCCCCTTTTATTTCACATCGTCGATATCCGTAAACAAAAGAGCAAAGTATCAACTGGATGAGATATCCAACAGGTGTTGAAAGCGTTCCCCATGACAGCATGGTTCTGCTGACTCCCAGCATATAATAAGCAAGCATATAACTTTCATGGACTAGTAACAATGGTTCAGGATTATTAAGCGCAAGGAATAAAGTGTTCCATCAAGTTCGTGAGAGCTTTACTAACTAACTTTCTCAAAACAGACAAACATTTTATTTTGGAAGAAAACACGGCATATATGAAATATGCACTAAAGTAGAAATTGATGCTAATGGGTAGGTATGGTGGACACAGCTGGCAATATTAGTTTTGAAGATTTGGAAGCACAGGTAGAGCACATACTCAGTGCAAGTGAAGGCTGGCAATAGAGAGGGAGCGACAAACGAGAGAGCAATAACTTTCACAATCATGCTTGCAACAAAACAGGATTAATTTATGGCAGGAAGGTCATACAAGAACTCTGAGGCAAAATAAATCATCGAGGCTTACTGACTATTGATTAGTCATATGCATGCGTGATCATGTGCCCAGTAGACTCACATGAACAGCCAGAGGAGGATACCACAATATCATACCAAAGTATGAATAAAACAATGCAAGCAAACATTCATATGACATGCTACAAACTATTAGCAAGATGGAGATAATCATAGACAAGCAAGAACTACTAAGCATCCAAAATGACATACACCTTACACAAACAGGCTAAGCATGCTCACAATGATTAGTATATGTACAAAATGAAACAAATAGAGTTCTTTACCAGCCTCTTATCACACCTCGAGTTGTCTTAATCTTCTTTATTGCCCTTCACTTGTGTGACTTGAATATTAACATGAAACCAAAATCCATTGAGGACGACTGAACCCTGTAAATAACTCACAAAACCGAAGAAGAACAACAAATATTTTTGGTGTTTTCGACTTTTTAGAAACAAGCAAACAAAGAAAAACTAAACAAAAACAAATCAAACCAAACAAAGCAAAAATATTTTTGGATTTTTTCTTTTAAGGCAAACCAAAGAAAAGAAACAAACCAAGAGAAACAACGAAAATATTTTTGGTATTTTTGGTTTTTTGAGAAAGAAGCAACAAGGACCAAAAAGAATGTGAAACAATGGATATACAAAGAACCGACCGAACATGATATATATATGAGTGTGATGTCGGTATACCTCTCCCCAATCTTAGGCTTTTGGCTTAAGTGGGCTCAATCCCATGGTGCCCAAGTAGATGCACCTCCGTAGTATGTCGAGGAGGCTCCCTCGTCCTGGTACGAGCTCGAGGACTCCCCGGTATATTGTACTGCGGGGTCATATGAGGGCGCTTTCTCCTGATAGCGCCCATGGAAGTTAAGAGAGCGCAACGTGTCATCCATCTCCGCCTTCGAGCGTGACCTAGGTCCCTGAGAAATACTAAACAAAGTGTCTTGGGGTAGATGGATCTCTCTCTCTTCCCCGTCAATAAACAACATTCTATAAACCAAGTTATCAAGAGTAGAGCTAGTGGTGACAAAGTGGTGCGCCTTCATGGCAGCAAGATCAAGCCTATGAGGAGCCAAAACTGTATCATGTTTATCAACAGCAATGTCCAAGGAAGCAGCAATATGAGTAGCAATAATCCCCCCATAAATGGGTCCCTTAGCAGCTAAACGACGAGCAATGAGGGAACCAAGATTATACTTATCCTCACTGTTGAGCGCATCAGCTAAGAAGGCCAATTGATAGTTGGAAATATTACTAGTGTTCTCCCTACCAAGAACACTGGTGGTAAGATAGTAGGCAAAGTACCTGATGGCTGGAAGTTGAATATTATTTATGTTCCCTCGCTGAGCTCTGCGGTCATCATCATTGGTTATTCCTCGGTCTCCAACAAATCAGCGGGAAGAGTTGGAATCTTCTTTGATGACCCAGCTGTACCAAGTCCCAGGGCCTTGCAAAAATTCTTCAAAGTCATAGAATGAGCCCTACATAAATTTTGAAGGACACAGAGGGCTTGAATATGCTGTTAGTAAAGGAGAAACTCTCCACAAATGTTTTAGTAAGCAAAGCATTTTGTGCACTCTCATCCTGCATGTAACTTGTTAGACCAGCCCTTTGAATCAAAGTCATGAAATCATTAAGAATCCCAGCAGCTTGCAAGAAAGTTTGGCAAGGAAAGGTGGAGGGGTGCGCATCCCCTTCATCTCCCTCGTCACCAAATCGCGGAGTGATGAGATCCTCATTGTATGAGGGTCTATTACTGGTAGATGACCTTGGAAGCCTTTCCCTTATAGGTGCATCACTCTCAAATATATCACCAAATGTGTGGTAGTCCATGACTTCACTTTGCTGAAATTTTTTAGCAACCATCAAACCAAGTGATTTATAAGTTGATAAATGATGACCAACTACTATAGGAACTTGCTAGAGGACTACACATGCATCAAAACAAAGTTTCTAAGCATAGAACAAGCATGCAAGCTCAAACAACCTATCACCTATAGCAGCAAAATACTCAAGATACGATCTACCAATCACAAATCTAATTGGACAAGTGGAGGAGGCACATACCAAGGAGCAATCCCTCCAAAAATCAGCACTTGAGATGGGCTAAACAAGGAGATCAAAAATCACGAGCAAGAACAGCAAGAACTCGAGATTGAGAAAGTTTTCTGGTGTTTTTCGAGAGAGAGAAAGAAGGTGGCTTCGAGGAGGCAGCCTAGAGGGGCCTAGGTGGGCCAGACCCCCTAGGCGCCACCCCCTGGTAGGCCGCGCCTACCATGGGTGTGGTGGCCTGGGGTGGCCCCCTGGGTCACCTCTGGTGCCTCTCTGCCCCTTTTTTCGAGGAAGAAATTATTTTGAATTTTCTTGGTTTTTTCGGAAAACTTTATTTTTGGCCAATTTTCAGGGTATGAAAATTGATTTTCTCATAGAAACAGTTTTTTTCAGAAGAAGCAAAAGAAAACCAAAATCCAAACTACAGGAGCTCTAAGAAACTCAACCAAGCAAACAACTAGCAAAACTAAAGCTAAAGCAAAGACTAGTAAGGAGAAAAGTAAAAGAAAGCAAGTATAACCATAGTGAAAGCATTATTTTGTTCATTAAAATCCTTTTGTTAACAAGGTTGATCAAGTCTTGTTACCAAAACAATCTTATATGAAACAAAACTTTGCATTCCACAAGGTGATTATGTTATCTCATACTTGATAGCAATGGTCCCAATCATAATAGTTTCAAAATTTTCTTGTGGAATGGGACAATATATTTCTCCAACCTTGATGCTCTCAATATTTTCAATGGAATTCAGGCAATAGCTTCTAACAACCTTCTTGGAGAAATATACAGTGTTCTCTTTGTCATTAATATTAAATGTTACTTTTCCTTTATTGCAATTGATGACATCACCTTCAGTATTAAGAAAAGGTCTCCCAAGAATAATAGACATGTTATCATCTTCAGGCATTTCAAGCACAACAAAATCAGTTAAAACCATGCAATTATGAGCAACTTGGACAGGAACATCCTCACATATACCAACAGGAATAGTAGTTGACTTATCAGCCATTTGCAATGATATATCAGTTGGTATCAACTTTTCTAGCTGGAGTTTGTTGTAGAGAGAAAAAGGTATAACACTAACTCTAGCTCCCAAATCACATAAAGAAGTTCTAACATAATTGTTCTTAATAGAGCAGGGAATAGTTGGTATACCTGGATCACCAAGTTTCTTTGGAACCTTACCATTGAAGGAGTAATTAGCAAGCAAAGTAGAAATTTCCTCATTAGGAATCTTCCTTTTATTAGAGACAATGTCGTTCATATACTTTGAATAATGAGGAAACTTAATATCATCAGTCAAAGGAATTTGCAAAAATAAAGGTTTCATCCACTCACAAAACTTGTTGTAGGGTTCTTCCTCCTTTGACTTGTGTTTCTTACCTGGAAAAGGCATAGGTTTCTGCACCCAAGGTTCTCCTTTACCATGTTTATTAGCAATAAAATCTTCCTTTGTGTACCTAGTGTTCTTAGTGTGCTTCTCAGGTTCTTCCTCACCTTCCTCCTTATCAGGAGACTCATTATTATTACCACTCTCAATTTCATCATCAGAGACAGATATACTATTAGGATCTATAGCAGGTTCAAGTGGTTCCTTAACTACTTTATGTTTCTTTTTCTTTCTCTTACGAGGACTACCACTATCTTCACCTTATTGGGAATCCTACTCTATTCTTTTAGGGTATCCTTTAGGATATAAAGGATCTTGAGTAGCTGCACCACTCCTAGTTCTAATTCCATAAGCATGTTTATTTCCTAAAGCATTAACTAGCATATCCTTTTGTACCTTAGCAAGTTGATCAAGTTGAGTTTGAACCATTTGGAAGTGTTTACAAAGCATTTTAATATCATTAGAAGTTTGTTCCACAATATCTTTCAACTCATGGATAACTCTAGAGTTTTCCAACAAATGATTCTGAACTTGTTTATTAAAATTACCTTGTCCATGACTCAGGCAATTTCTCTTCTTCTCCCTGTCTAAAATCAAAAAGTCTCTGCAAAGCAGCATGTCTAGCACTGGGAGGAAAATATTTCTAGAAGAAATAAGAAATCAAGCAGTCAGGGCTATCAATGGAACTAGGAGGTAATTTATTAAACCAAGCCCTAGCTTCTCCTTTTAGTGAAAAAGGGAATATCTTAGCAACAAAGTACTTGCACATCTTAAAATCATAAGAGAACAAAGCACTCATAGTAGAAAGCTCATTCATAAGAGCCACAACACTCACTGTAACATCCCTAAAATCATGTTTCAAACTCATGCATATCATCCATGCATTCATGATCATGTAGAGTTCATTTCAAACAAACCAATTAAAAAACATGAGCATATGAGCTCATTATTTTTATGTGATCAGCATTTAAAACAAATTCTACTCTCCAATGAGAGATTGTTGTTCATTGAACCAAACCTTGTTGTCTTATTGCTCCCAGATTGTATTGCTAGATTTCTAGGATTTAAACCAAAGTTTCAAAACAAATATGATTTGAAAACCAATTTCAAAACTTATTAAAAACTAGTGCTATGTCACTGCTTATTTTATTTTATTCCAAGTGACCAGGCCAATTCAAAGTGACCACTTGGTTTTGTGCCCAGATTTGTGAGTGTTGCACTCTACAAAAAATCCTAAAAAGATTTGAATTCAAATAGCTTTTGAAATCATTTGAATTTGATTCCTGAAATTGCAAACAGAAAAAGAAAAGGAGAAAAGAATTAGAAAAGGGTCGGCGCCACCTTTCTAGCCCAACAACAGAGCCAGCCCACTAAGCCCACCCGGGTTCCCCCTTCTCTCTCTCTCTCACTCGCAGACAAACCCACCAAGTCACTGACCGCCTGACCCCACCTCCTCTCTGTTTCTCTCGCTGGCAAGTGGACCCTGCGACCGCATCATCGTCGTCCTCAATCAGCGCCGACGACCACCTCGCCGCTGCCGTTTTCGCCGCGTTGATTCCACGCTTAATTGCCATTGATACCGCGCGCGATCCTCGCCCCCGCTCTGGCTATAAGACCCCCTCCCCTCGCCGCTCATTTCCCCTCACCTAGCGCCACCACTCCGCCACCAGGCAGCACGAATTCGAGCCACTCCGCCGCGGCACAGACGCACTCCGGCGACCAATCTCGGTGAGCTTCGTGCGCCCCTTTCTCTCTGGTTCATGCAAACTGCTTCGCAACATCCTTGCGCTTCTTCTGATGTCTTTGGTCCATCCTATACTGCCCCAGGTCGTCGACTTCATCAAGCACTGCAAGTTCCTGACGACGTCTCCAACTCCGGCGACAAAATTCGTGAGCCTCGTGTTCCCCTCCGTCTCTGAATCAAACGAACATGTTCGCCTTCATCTAGCGCATCTGCTGACACTATTCGTTTGGATCCTCGTGTCCCAGAGCATCGCCTTCGTCTTCGACAGCAAGCATCTGACGCCGCCAGCAACTCCGACGAGCTCCCTCGGCCACTACAGCGCGCCCCTTGACCAGCCATCACCACCTTGAGCATCAGCAACACACGGCGAACTTGGTAAGCCCCTTCTCCCTCTTCCGCGCGACCTAGAACGCCGGTAGTAGCTCTGACAGAGACGCCGCCGCCAGTCACCGCCGCTAGCGCCGCCCATCTGTGGTCAATTAGATTAAGGTCGTAGGATTTAGATCTAACGAGTAGGATTAGATCTATGTCGAAGAGGTATGCGTTAGATCTAGCCGTGCATCTTCACTTAAATCGTGTGGCTCTCGTTGATCGATCCACCCGAACCGGTACCAGCCAATAGGAACATGACGCGTGTCTGCTAGTTAGATTTAAAATCAGAATTTGAATCTATTAGATGTTTGATTTTGTTTTAATCATAACTTTTGATTCCCACGTCCAAAATTGATGAATTTTATATCAATGGAATCAGGAGAGAAAGATCTTTCCAAATATGTAATGTGTTTAATGTTTTGTTTCTGTTAAAATGGTTTTATTTACAGAAACATGTGTAGGCCTATTTTGTGTATATTAATTATTTGAGAAATGTTTTAGTGTTCAAATAAAGTTTGTTTGGCAAGTTTTTAACTTGTTTATGAACCAGTACTGTGCACTTCTCTTGTTGAGTATAGAAAATCATCACATGTCATATTGCATGCATCCATGTATTTTTGCTTGTATTTATTTTGTATGTGATTTGGTGCTATCATTTTATGTGTAGATTTTGGTGCAAATAGTGATTGTGATTGTGAGGATTGTTGCTCCCCCAACTACCAAGGCAAGTGGTGCTTCATGATATTTTTATCCCTATGTTTTTCTACTATGCATTAGAAATATTTTGCTAGTCTTGCATGGTTATATTTTGCTTATATACTATGCTTGGGAAATCCTAGTAGTTGTAGAATTGCTAGAAATTTCTAAGTTAATATGCTTATCTATGCCATGCTTAGCCTAGCTAGTAGCAACCAATGGTGGTAAATTATTCATGCTATGGTAAAATATTAATAAGTCTTTGGACTATGTTTTTGCTTAATAAAACAACTAAGTGAATGAATCACCTGGGTGGAATGGTTGTGAATGGGTTATGTTGAGTGGTTACACAAGGCCCATTTCTATGGTTTAACTTGTGTATCACACTTGTGGAAAGCCACCCAGGAACAAAGGGATTTGAGAGGCCAAATGTTAAGAAGCTTCTAGTGCAGCCACTTGACAATATGGGCTCTGCCTAGATCACATAGGTTGCAATAACTTAGCCATTTGGACAGTTGGTGGTAGTGGGATGATAGGTTGGAACGCGTCCATTTGGTCTAAGGGAAGGCTTCTGAAAGGTCCTGTCTTCGTGAAAATCAAGTCTTGTGGGGAAAGTGCACAACCTCTGCAGATGGAAGAATCTAAGTACTTAGCCATGTCCATGGAAAAGGACAACTTGAGCATCAAGACATGGAAGATATCAAGAATCTCCTCATCCCAATTTCTAAGTAAAACTTGTGGTTGACCAAGGGTGAAGGACCCCAATGTCCATTGGTGGTTCCTTGGGAAATGTTTTTGACAAAAGAAAACTTAGTGTTTTCAACTGATAGGCAAAACCTATTTTGAGAAAAGCAAGCCTAATCTACACTTAGCCAGAATGCATATAGTATTTATTCCACCAATATTCTACTAAGGTATCACTTGCCAATACTATTCCAATATATTGACCCACTGTGGCTGTAACTTGTGATGTTGCAGGATATTCTGATGATGATTAGGAGTCATGAGTCTACACTCAACATGCTTGCCTGTGGCACATGAAGATGAAGACTTATTTATCTATTTACTTGTTTAAACTCTTGTACTAGGCCTGTGGCCATGGAGTTGTAAAAGACTATGTTTTCTCTGGAATGACTGTAATAATGACCTTTGTTTCTGTGTACTTCATCTTAAACTGTGGATGCTAGCATTGATCCAGGGACTAGCATTGCAATCACAGGGATCCTTTTCCTTTATAAAGGAGGGATCTTACACTCACATTTTCAGTCCCACAAAAAGGTTCTTTCTCAACAATATCTAAATAAGACAAATCAAGAGAGAAATCAGAATCTTCATCTTTAATATCTATGGGAGAAGTGGCAAACTTAGGATTAGAGGACAATTTAGGCATAATAGTACGTCTAGCAAGGAGGCTCTTCATAGCACTAGTACCATGTGTATTTCGACACTCTTCAACAAATTTATAAGTGAACTCAATGTAACCATCATTAATATCAGAACTCTCACTAGCCTCATGGTTGCAGTGGGAATACATGGTGCAGCTGTGTACAAAGGTTTTTCCTGTGATGGATGAAGGAGTTGAGTACTGGTGGGTGCAACTTCACTTGTATAAAAACAAGGAAGACAACCACAAAGAATCAGGATTCTGCATGGTCACCAATTCAGTGGTGCACACTACATTCTTTGATTCAGCAAGGGATGCAGCTTGGAAAGCCATCAAATAACTTGGTGATAGAGTCAAGTGCAGAATGATCAGCATTCAGAATGATCTTAAGGAAGAAAAGAAACATACCCAAGAGTTGGAGGCTACCAACCAAACCTTAAGAGGAGATATTATAGACTTAGTAATGGAGTCATGTGCTCAAGATAGACTAATTGCTTCTAGAAATATCTTGTTAGCCAACTTGGCAAGTGAGATAGGATTGTAAGCGTACTTCGTTAGTTGGACCACCACACTTATCATTTTATCTTCCAAAATGTTGTTTAAAATAAGTTGAACCTTGGTTGTTTGTAATGGATCCATGTATGCCATGACTTGTGTGTTTGATTTTCAAAGTTATGCATGTGATGCCTTGTCTTGTGACTTGTCTTAAAATTGTGTTGATTCTAACTTTTTCTATCTTATTAAATAGATGCCTAATGTTACCATCAGCACTGTTAAAGAGTTCCAAGGAAATCGTTTTGGCCCTCGTATTATTGAGCTCACTACTTTGCTCAATCTCCCTCTTCCTACCATCATGGTGCTTCCCCTCACCAAGTTTGAGAGGAAAGACCTTTGGGGCTTCAAGGTCAATCAGCCTGGACGCCAGACTGAGCCTATCACGGAGGCTATCGTCTTCAAGCTCATGCACGATGACAAGGAGAGAGGCCTAGAGGTAGTCATGCAGGACTTAATTGGACGACTGTTAGGGAGACACTCTCGACAGGTTAGAGGTACTCACTTCCACGCCTTCGGTAGACGTGATGAGGATGGAGAGGCCATCGACTTCGAGGACACTTCGAGGGAGACAGCAGAGCCGATTTGTCTATACCTCCAGGACTTAGAGGTTCTTCTTAGGCACGTGGACACTGATAGGACCAACATCATGCTCAGCAATGACGAACTCCAGGTGCAGCTTCGTGAGAAGGACAAGTGGAAGAACATTTCTTAATCCCTAGTGTTTTGTGTGTTAGATAACAATAACAAGGATCATTTAATGTGTGTTGAAGTGTTGCAGCTCTATTTGAGAATAAAGGGAAAAGATCTCTGCCTTTGGGGGCGGATAATCCGGCCCCACCAGGGGCGGATAATCCGCCTCCCTTGCCTGGCGCAAGCCCCGAAGAAGCGGATTTTTGGCCGGATTTTCCGGCCCCGCCGGATAATCCGCCCCTCAGGGGGGCCGGATAATCCGCCCCCCTTGCTCATTGCCAAGGCGCAAGCCCCAGAGAGGGGGCAGAATTTTGGCTGGATTTTCCGGCCCCGCCGGATAATCCGCCCCTCAGGGGGGCCGGATAATCCGCCCCCCAATATCTTCACCAAGCTTCACCATGGCGCAAGCCCCAGAGAGGGGGCGGAGTTTCCCCCGGATAATCCGCCTGGGCGAGTTTTCCAGTGGCGGATAATCCGCCCCAAAGTTGTCTGTGACGGATCCGGGGAGGAGGTATTTAAGCCAGCCATCCCCCTCCTGCCAGATCTCTTGATTCATCTCGAAAAAGACCAGATCAGATCTGAAAGCTTCATCCAAGAGTGCTCCACCTGGATCCACCCAAAGGCCCCATCCCTTGGGGAATCGAAGGAGGAGAACTCGATCTTCATCATCAGCAATCAAGCGCTTCATCTCCTTTCCATTCATTTGGAGAACCTACGATCTAGTATTTCTTGCAAATATCTAGATCCTCGTTGTTGTTTATATTGATAAACCTTGTTCTTGTGGCAGCTTGTTGTCATCTCGGGAGCCCCCAATTCAGTTGTGGGTGTGTGCCCCGATAGTGTTGTAAAAGGCACCGGTTCCCGCCTCGAAGGGATCCAATAGTGGAGAAGGTGGATCAGGCCTCTCGTGGCGAGATCCATCGGAGAATAGGGTGAGGCCTATTGTGGCGTGGTGGTCTTAGAACCGCCTACCCCTCCAACGCAGATGTACTTCCCTTAACAAGGAAGGAACTGCGGTAAAACAAATCCCTGTGTCTCCGCGTGCTCCACTACGGTTTCCTCGCTCCTCTTTTACGTGCTTAGTAGTTAGGGTTACATATTGGGAAATTCTCGTAGTTGCATATCTAGAGAATTTACTTTGTGTCAAGCCTAAAATTGAAAAAGTATTGGAAATTGGTTATCACCTATTCACCCCCCCTCTAGGTGCCCATACGATCCATTTCAACAAGCTCTTCGCGGAGCAAGATGAGATAGTCAAGGAGATGGAGGCAAAGTTCGAGAGTCAGGACAGAAAGTTCAAGAGTCAAGAGAAGCGAGTCCAAGATAGGAACAAAAGGATTTGAGACATGACTGCATAACTGGAGGCCAAGGACTTCGAGCTCGAGCATCAGCAGACTGTGATTGAGAGGCTTCGTTCTTAGAAGAGGGCTCTCAAAGCCAAAGTAGAGACCTTGACGACCAATGTCGAGGAATACAAGACCGCTATGGAGAATGCAGGTCTTACCTTTGTTGAGGAGGAGGTTGATGTCGAGGAGTAGTGATGACTACTCATTTATCATTTATTTACCATGCTTTTCATTGAGTCGGAATGACCATCCAACATGTGGATGGCTTGCTATTGGTGTGTTTACCTTGCAAACTTGTTATCTTGTTGTTGAACCTTTTTATTGTTTTGATGCATGTTTGGTGATTGTTTATGTGATGTATTGTGCATGTTAGCATCTATGGGTATCTCATTCTTATCTCTATTGAACAAACCACAGATGCCTCCCCGTCGTGCCAATCCCAACCCCAACAACAACAACATCACCCCTGAGATGCAGCAAATGATGACAGCTCAGACTCAGCTGATGCAAATGATGACTATGTTCATCCAGAATCAGAACAACAAAAACAACAATAACAACAACAACAACAACAACAACCCACCGGGTTTTGACATGCTTACCAGGTTCTTGAGATTGAGGCCAGCAAAGTTCTCAGGAACAACTGATCCTATGGTGGCCAATGATTGGCTATGCTCTGTGAACAAGGACTTGGTAACAGTTGGTTGTACTGATGAAGAGAAAGTCAGATTTGCAACTCACTTGTTGGAAGGACCAGCAGCTACTTGGTGGGATAACTTCCAGATCACCACTCTCATTGCAGATGTGACATGGGCTATCTTTGAATATGGTTTCCGTACTGCTCACATCTCATCCGGAGTGATGAGTTTGAAGAAGAAAGAGTTCCATAACCTGAAGCAGCGCCACCGCAACGTGGCCGAATATATTGAGGAGTTCAACAATCTGGCGCGTTATGCACCGGATGAAGTTGACACTGATGCTAAGAGGAAGGAAAAGTTCCTTGAAGGGTTGAATGATGAACTGAACCTGCAGCTATCAGTGGCCTATGTTCCCACTTATCAGTCTCTTTGTGATAAGGCTGCTATTTTGGAGAACAAAATGAAGCAAGTTGAGAGTAGGACGAGAAAGCACTCGGACACAACTCGAGATCGTCTCACAAGCGTTCCCATTATGATGATAGTGGAAGCTCAGGATCCCATAAGCATGGGAAATTGAACAAGCACCACAACCACAACCGTCATCATGACAACAAGCATCACCTTAGTCATGACAATGACAAGTACAAGAATCACAAGGGTGGATATAAGAGCCACCACAGTGGTAGTGGAAGTGGCAGTGGAAGCCAGCCTGTCAAGAAGGATATTAGTCAGGTTGAGTGTTTCAAGTGCAAGAAAATGGGGCATTATGCAAATGAATGCCCAGAAAAGAAAGTTGAAGGACCCAACAATCCCAAACCTTTTCAGAAGGGACAAGTGAACCACATCAATGTGGAGGAAATTTATGAGGAGCCTGATGCTGTTGCTGGTAAGTTCAAACTCAATTCTGTTCCAGCATTTGTTCTCTTTGATACTGGTGCATCTCATTCATTCATATCAAGATCATTTGTTGAAAGAAATGAACTACCGGTAGAAACTATTGGGTGTCCTATAAAAGTAAGTTCTCCTGGTGGAGAAATGATAGTGAATTCAGGATGTCATGATCTAGTCATAGAGTTTGGGAAATATAAGTTTCCCGTTAACTTGATAATCCTAAATTCCCAAGGATTGGATGTCATTTTGGGAATGGAATGGATGACTAAGTACAAGGGAGTGATAGATTGTGCCAACCATACTGTCTCACTCACAACTCCAGAGAATAAAAGGATCAGATTCAAGACCAACTTTGAATCAAAAAGGAGTAAGCTAAATTCTCTTAAGGGGGTTAGCATAGATAGTGTGCCTATTGTGAGTGAGTATCCGGATGTGTTTCCGCATGAATTGCCAGGAATTCCACCTGATAGAGATGTGGAGTTTCTTATTGATTTGCTACCAGGATCTGGACCAATAGCAAAGAGACCGTACAAGATGTCAGTTGATGAACTGAAAGAACTCAAGAAACAACTTGGAGAACAGTTGCAGAAAGGATTTATCCAACCAAGTTCTTCATCTTGGGGAGCACCAGTTCTGTTTCTGGAGAAGGAAGATAGAAGTCAAAGGTTATGCATAGATTACCGTTCACTCAATGAAGTGACTATCAAGAACAAGTACCCTTTGCCTAGAATCAATGACTTGTTTAATCAACTAGAAATAGCTTGTGTGTTCTCAAAGATTGATCTCCGATCAGGTTATTTCCAGCTCAAGATAAGAGAACAAGACATACCTAAGACAGCTTTCACCACAAGGTATGGATTGTATGAGTATACCGTGATGCCATTTGGTTTGACAAATGCACCAGCATACTTCATGAATATGATGAACAAGGTGTTCATGGAATTTCTTGATAAATTTGTTGTCATTTTCAATGATGACATTTTGATCTACTCCAAGAGCAAAGAAGAACATGAAGGACACTTGCGTTTGATACTTGATAAGCTTAGAGAGCATAAACTGTATGCCAAATTCAGGAAGTGTGAATTCTAGTTGAATGAAGTTGGATTTCTTGGACACGTTGTGTCAGGAGATGGTGTTGCAGTTGATCCTGCTAAAGTTTCAGCTGTAACTGAATGGGAATCTCCCAAGTCAATGAAAGAAGTTCGTAGTTTCCTTGGCTTAGCGGGTTACTACAGAAGGTTCATTGAGAATTTCTCCAAGGTAGCAAAACCTATGACTGAATTGCTAAAGAAAGACAAGAAATTTGCTTGGTCTGAAGGTTGCGAACTCAGTTTTCAAGAATTGAAGAAGAGACTTGTGATAGCACCAGTCTTGTGTTTGTCGGATTTGGAGAAGAATTTCCAAGTGTATTGTGATGCATCTCATCATGGATTGGGTGCAATGATTATGCAAGAAGGAAAAGTTGTGGCATATGCCTCGAGACAACTCAAAACTCATGAAGTGAACTACCCCACTCATGATTTAGAGTTAGCCTCTGTTGTACATGCACTCAAAACATGGAGACACTATCTTTTGGGAAAGCGTTGTGAAGTGTTCCCATATCACAAGAGTCTGAAGTATATCTTTACCTAGAAGGAAATTAACATGAGACAAAGAAGATGGCTAGAACTCATCAAGGATTATGACTTAAGTTTGCAATACCACCCCGGTAAAGCAAATGTTGTAGAGGATGCTCTAAGACGTAAGGTTTTTGTGAATGGCCTTACTAAGGGAGAATTGCCAGATGATCTGTGTGCCCAATTTAGAGATCTCAGATTGGAGATTGTGCCTGAAGGACACCTCATGTCTTTGGATGTTCAACCCACTTTGTTGGACAAGATCAAAGAAGCCCAGAAGACTGATAAGGAAATTGAAGAGATTAAGGAAAAGATTGGGAAAGGAAAAGCCAAAGGGTTCCATGAAGACGAACAGGGTACTTTATGGCATGAAAACGTATTTGTGTTCCACAAGATCCGGAGCTTCGGAAACTGATTTTACAAGAAGCAGACAACTCACCATATTCCATTCATCCGGGTAACACCAAAATGTACATGGATATGAAGGAAAGATTCTGGTGGAATAATCTCAAGAAAGACATCGCCGAACATATTGCTTTGTGTGATGTATGTAGTAGAGTGAAGGAGGAACATCAAAAACCAGCAGGATTGCTTCAACCACTACCTATTCCTGATTGGAAGTGGGACAAGATTAGTATGGATTTTATTACCGGATTACCAAGGACCAGGTCAGGATATGATTCTATTTGGGTAGTGGTGGATCGCCTAACTAAAGTGGCTCATTTCATACCCGTAAAGACAACCTACACAAGTGCTAAGTTAGCCAAGATCTATATGAGTAGAATTGTATGTCTACATGGAGTAGCCAACAGTATTGTGTCTGATAGGGGAACATAATTCACTTATCATTTTTGGAGACAGCTACATGAGTCATTGGGAACGAGGTTGGAATTCAGCACTGCTTTTCATCCTCAAACCGATGGACAAACAGAAAGGACTAATCAGATTCTTGAAGATATGTTGAGGGCATGTGCCTTAGACTATGGAGCCAGTTGGGATGAAAGTCTGCCTTACGCAGAATTCTCTTATAATAATAGCTATCAAGCGAGTATTGAGATGGCACCGTTTGAGTTTCTCTATTGGAGAAAGTGTACCACCCCATTGCTATGGAATGGTGTGGGAGAAAGAAGTTTGTTCAGACCAGAACTAATCAAAGAGGCTGAAGAGAAAGTCAAACTAGTTAACGACAGATTGAAGATAGCACAGTCCCGACAGAAGAGCTACGCAGATCCTAAGAATAGAGAAGTCACCTATGAAGTTGGTGATAGAGCCTATCTTAGAGTGTCACCACTTCGTGGAGTGAAGAGGTTTGGAGTCAAAGGAAAGTTGGCCCCAAGATATGTTGGACCATTCAAGATTCCGAGTGTTAAAGGAGAATTAGCTTATGAGATTAAATTGCTAGAGTCTTTATCAGCTGTTCATAATGTGTTACATGTGAGTCAGCTTAAGAAATGCCATCAGAAATGGAAGAGACTTCTTTGAAGGATACTATACCTTTGGAAGAATTCCAATTGGAAAGTGATCTCACTTATGAAGAGAAACCTATCGAAATTCTTGAGACGGCAGAAAGAGTCACACAGACTAAGACTATCAAGTTCTGCAAAGTTCAGTGGAACCATCATTCCGAAGAAGAAGCAACATGGGAAAGGGAAGATGATCTTCAGAAAGACCACCCTCACCTATTTGCTAGCCAATACGAATCTCGAGGGCAAGATTCACCTTAAGGGGGTTATATTTGTAACATCCCTAAAATCATGTTTCAAACTCATGCATATCATCCATGCATTCATGATCATGTAGAGTTCATTTCAAACAAACCAATTCAAAAAAGGAGCATATGAGCTCATTATTTTTATGTGATCAGCATTTAAAAAAAATGGTACTCTCCAATGAGAGATTGTTGTTCATTGAACCAAACCTTGTTGTCTTATTGCTCCCAGATTGTATTGCTAGATTGCTAGGATTTAAACCAAAGTTTCAAAACAAATATGATTTTAAAACCAATTTCAAAACTTATTTAAAACTAGTGCTATGTCACTGCTTATTTTATTTTATTCCAAGTGACCAGGCCAATTCAAAGTGACCACTTGGTATTGTGCCCAGATTTGTGAGTTTTGCACTCTACAAAAAATCCTGAAAATATTTGAATTCAAACAGCTTTTCAAATCATTTGAATTTGATTCCTGAAATTGCAAACAGAAAAAGAAAAGGAGAAAAGAATTAGAAAAGGGCCGGCGCCACCTTTCTAGCCCAACAACAGAGCCAGCCCACTAAGCCCACCCGGGTTCCCCCATATCTCTCTCTCACTCGCAGACAAACCCACCAAGTCACTGACCGCCTGACCCCACCTCCTCTCTCTTTCTCTCGCTGGCAAGTGGACCCTGCGACCGCGTCGTCGTCGTCCTCAATCAGCGCCGACGACCACCTCGCCGCTGCCGTTTTCGCCGCGTTGATTCCGTGGTTAATTGCCATTGATACCGCGTGTGATCCTCGCCCCCGCTCTGGCTATAAGACCCCCTCCCCTCGCTGCTCATTTCCCCTCACCTAGCGCCACCACTCCGCCACCAGGCTGCACGAATTCGAGCCACTCCGCCGCGGCACAGACGCACTCCAGCGACCAATCCCGGTGAGCTTCGTGCGCCCCTTCCTCTCTGGTTCATGCAGACTGCTTCGCAACATCCTTGCGCTTCTTCTGATGTCTTTGGTCCATCCTATACTGCCCCAGGTCGTCGACTTCATCAAGCACTGCAAGTTCCCGACGATGTCTCCAACTCCGGCGTCAAAATTCGGTGAGCCTCGTGTTCCCCTCCGTCTCTGAATCATACGAACATGTTCGCTTGCATCTAGCGCATCTTCTAACACTCTTCGTTTGGATCCTCGCGTCCCAGAGCGTCGCCTTCGTCTTTGACAGCAAGCATCTGGCGCCGCCAGCAACTCCGACGAGCTCCCTCGGCCACTACAGCGCGCCCCTTGACCAGCCATCGCCACCTTGAGCATCAGCAACACACGGCGAGCTTGGTAAGCCCCTTCTCCCTCTTCCGCGCGACCTAGAACGCCGGTAGCAGCTCTGACAGAGACGCCGCCGCCCGTCGCCGCCTCTAGGCCGCCCGTCTGTGGTCAATTATATTAGGGCCGTAGGATTTAGATCTAACGAGTAGGATTAGATCTGTGTCGAAGAGGTACGCGTTAGATATGGCCATGCATCTTCACTTAAATCGTGTGGCTCTCGTTGATCGATCCGCCCGAACCGGTACCAGCCAATAGGAACATGACGCGTGTCTGCTAGTTAGATTTAAAATCAGAATTTGAATCTATTAGATGTTTGATTTTGTTATAATCATAACTTTTGATTCCCATGTCCAAAATTGATGAATTTTATATCAATGGAATCAGGAGAGAAAGATCTTTCCAAATATGTAATGTCTTTAATGTTTTGTTTCTATTAAAATGGTTTTATTTACAAAAACATGTGTAGGCCTATTTTGTGTATATTAATTATTTGAGAAATGTTTTAGTGTTCAAATAAAGTTTGTTTGGCAAGTTTTGAACTTGTTTATGAACCAGTACTGTGCACTTGTCTTGTTGAGTATAGAAAATCATCACATGTCATATTGCATGCATCCATGTATTTTTGCTTGTATTTATTTTGTATGTGATTTGGTGCTATCATTTTATGTGTAGATTATGGTGCAAATAGTGATTGTGATTGTGAGGATTGTTGCTCCCCCAACTATCAAGGCAAGTGGTGCTTCATGATATTTTTATCCCTATGTTTTTCTACTATGCATTAGAAATTTTTTGCTAGTCATGCATGGTTATATTTTTCTTATATGCTATGCTTGGGAAATCCTAGTAGTTGTAGAATTGCTAGAAATTTCTAAGTTAAGATGCTTATCTATGCCATGCTTAGCCTAGATAGTAGCAACCAATGGTGGTAAATTATTCATGCTATGGTAAAATATTACTAAGTCTTTGGACTATGTTTTTGCTTAATAAAACAACTAAGTGAATGAATCACCTGGGTGGAATGGTTGTGAATGGGTTATGTTGAGTGGTTACACAAGGCCCATTTCTATGGTTTACCTTGTGTATCACACTTGTGGAAAGCCACCCAGGATCAAAGGGATTTGAGAGGCCAAATGTTAAGAAGCTTCTAGTGCAGCCACTTGGCAATATGGGCTCTGCTTGGATCACATAGGTTGCAATAACTTAGCCATTTGGACAGTTGGTGGTAGTGGGATGATAGGTTGGAACGCGTCCATTTGGTCTAAGGGAAGACTTTTGAAAGGTCCTGTCTTGGTGAAAATCAAGTCTTGTGGGGAAAGTGCACTACCACTGTAGATGGAAGAATCTAAGTACTTAGCCATGTCCATGGAAAAGGACAACTTGAGCATCAAGACATGGAAGCTATCAAGAATATCCTCATCCCAATTTCTAAGTAAAACTTGTGGTTGAACAAGGGTGAAGGACCCCAATGTCCATTGGTGGTTCCTTGGGAAAAGTTTTTGACAAAAGAAAACTTAGTGTTTTCAACTGATAGGCAAAACCTATTTTGAGCAAAGCAAGCCTAAGCTACACTTAGCCAAAATACATATAGTATTTAGTCCACCAATATTCTACTAAGGTATCACTTGCCAATACTATTCCAATGTATTGACCCACTGTGGCTGTAACTTGTGATGTTGCAGGATATTATGATGATGATTAGGAGTCATGAGTCTACACTCAACATGCTTTCCTGTGGCACATGAAGATGAAGACTTATTTATCTATTTACTTGTTTAAACTCTTGTACTAGGCCTATGGCCATGGAGTTGTAAAAGACTATGTTGTCTCTGGAATGACTGTAATAATGACCTTTGTTTCTGTGTACTTCATCTTAAACTGTGGATGCTAGCATTGATCCAGGGACTAGCATTGCAATCACAGAGATCCTTTTTCTTTATAAAGGAGGGATCTTACACTCACATTTTCAGTCCCACAAAAAGGTTCTTCCTCAACAATATCTAAATAAGACAAATCAAGAGAGAAATCAGAATCTTCATCTTTAATATCTATGGGAGAAGTGGCAAACTTAGGATCAGAGGACAATTTAGGCATAATAGTACATCTAGCAAGGAGACTCTTCATAGCACTAGTACCATGTGTATTTCGACACTCTTCAACAAATTCATTAGTGAACTCAATGTAACCATCATTGATATCAGAACTCTCACTAGCCTCAGGTGAGCTAACAGGTGTAACAGTGTCTTCACTAGGAGTTTCGGTACTTCCTAGACTAGCCATAGTAGCATCTAGAAAAGGATCTAATGAACCACTTGCATCAAGCACATTAGAAGTAACATCATGAGCATCAAAAGCAGTTTCAGACTCAGCAGTAGTAGTAGTATGTGTAGCATGTGTATGTGGTGATGTGACTAGCTTACTTATAACAGACGGTGAATCAAGAGCAACAAAGGTGTTTAGGACTATACCTCTTCTTGTAGTGGATGGTAAAATAGGGAACTTTCCATCACGAGACTTCCCCATGATGAAAGGAGTAGCAGTGAACAATAGTAGATCCAAGTGAACTTACAAATAAAGCTATGCCCCCCGGGAACAGCGCCAGAAAATAGTCTTGATGACCCACAAGTATAGGGGATCGCAACAGTCTTCGGAGGTAGTATTACCCAATTTATTGATTTGACACAAGGGGAGCCAAAGAATACTTGCAAGCCTTAACAATTGAGTTGTCAATTCAGTTGCACCTGTAAATAGTTCTTGCTCACAGAAGTTTATCAGTAGCAACAACAAAGCTATAGAAATAGCAGAACATGAGCAATAGTAACAGTAACAGTAACAGTAACAGTAACAATAGGATTCGAGTGCGGTAGGCATAGGGATGGACGGGCGTTGCATGGACGAGTCTAAACATGTAACTTCAAGATCTAGGGCATTGCATATAAATAATAACAAGCATCGAAGTACTAAACAATCCTAGGCATGTGCTCCAAATATAGTCATACGTGCTCGCAATGAGAACTTGCACAGCATCTTCTGTCCAACCAGCCCGTGGCAGCGGGACCTCTAGGGAACTACTGGCAATTAAGGTGCTCCTTTTAATAGAGCACCGGAGCAAGACATTAACACTCTGTGAACACATGTGATCCTCACGCCACAGCCATCCCCTCCGGTTGTCCCAATTATTGTCACTTTTGGGCCCTTTGGATCCGGACAATGATATGTGTACACAACTTGCAGATAAGATCACAAACAATACTATCATAATGATTCAATAATAAGTTCAGATCTGAGATCATGGCACTCGGGCCCTAGTGAAAAGCATTAAGCACAACAAGTTGTAACAAAGTTAAATAGCACTAATAGATATACTAGATACTATGCCCTAACAGGTCTTATTCGATTACATGATAGAACTCATCCAATACCTACCATCCCCAAGCCTACAGCGGGGGATTCCTCACACATGGATGAGGGAAACATCGGTGGTTGATGGAGATTGTCACATCCCAAGATTTTCCAAATCTTGTAATATGAAAAATAAATAAATAAACAAAATAAATTATTGTTGAATTTTAGGGTGAAAAGAAACTTTTGTTTCTAAATGGAAACTTAAAATCCCATCTAGAACAAACTTTAATTAAAGTTTGAATTCAACAAAATTCAAATCAAGTAAAATGCATTCATCATAAAATGCATCTGGAAATTTAAACACTTGGAAAATAAATCCAAACCCTAAACCCTAATGGAATAAAAATCATTTCCAAGTTATCTCCAAACCTATGGATTTGATCCATATAAAAATTGGTCAAAAAACATTTCAAAATGATCAAGAATGACAAATGTAAATATTATAAAACCATAGAAATTGATTTCATTCAATGAGGAGCCATAAATAAAATCTTATGAATTTAATAAGATAAGGGAATTAAATTTCCAAAGCTAATAAATAACCTATCTAAAATCCAAACCAAATGGTGAGCAATTAATCCTAAAAAGATTTAAAGTGATAATTAAATATCAAATAAGATTTCACAAATTGGAATCACCAAGTTGGATCTCTAAATAAAAAGATATGGATTTTATAAGATGAAGAAAGAAATATTAAATAAGGATTATTTAAAGACCAAATTAAATCTTGGTCTAATCTATTAAGCAAATGGAATGAATAGAATCCAAATCCAAATAAAATAAAAGGTAAAGAATTTCCAAAATAAAATAAAATGACATTAACCATTCTATCCTGTAACTACCTCGGTGAATTACGCTCCTAGATACAAGCCTGGATGAGCGGAAATGGTTGAAATAGTACGGTGGGGCCCAAAAGCCACTCACGGGTAGACCTTTCGGCCGTCCCAACCATTTCCAGTCATCGGGACAAGTACGGGCGGCGTAATCGGCAGGCGAAGGGATCAACTACATACACAAATGAGTATGTATGCAAGCCACCATACAATAGTACATCAGAGCCATTCCATCTAAAAAGAAAGGAAATATAGCAACGCCATACGGCAAGATTCAAATGTCCTAGATAGATTTAATAGTTTAGGATATCTCCTCATACATCACACATCAGAGTAGCAGGCGGAAGCGGCAATCAAGGTCCGAGTACGGATAAGAAGCAAATCGGCATAAGATGCCCCAGAAATAAGCACATCCCGCCCACAGATCTCACGGATCCCCGTTCCCGGAATCTCTACACCAAACGATCGTTGCCCACATCATCAGCCTCCTCCACCCAGTATCCGTCTTGCGAGTGTACCTGTTCATCTGAACCAATAATTCATCGTGTGAGACCCTAAGGGTACTCAGCAAGTCTTTATGCCTCTAAAGGGGACACAACCTGGGGTGACGCAATTTCAGCGATAGATAAACCCTAACAGTTCTATAGATAAACGCTAACCATCCGCCTAACCAAAGATAGACAGATGTCCGTGAATTAATGACAACAGTTATAACAGTAATATCCACGGATCCATCCTCCTCCTCGCTTACCAACGAGGAAGCGGACGAACAACCCCCCCCATCCGTTGGCAGTTTTATTAACTATTCCATGAGTGTTGCGCTAATTACTAGTCAGTTACTTAGTCAAATTAAAAGCGGTACTTTAGTTATGCTTGTCTATGGTCGAATTAAAAGTCGTCCATAACCACGGACATAAAGCGGTACTTAGTCAAATTAAAAGTCGTCCATAACCACGGACACGGCTTTCAGAAAGTTTTACCCTGCAGGGGTGCACAAATAGCAACACACACTCGATCAACCTCGGAAAAACCAAATCAAAACCCAACGAGGCCTTCACGACAAAGCAATCACAGGATTCAGAAATATTTGAGGCCACCCATTAATTATACCATAACAAAGTTAATGACTTGAGACGGACTCAAGGTTTGTGGGGCCGGTATCGGGAACCCAAAACTGGGCTTGTCGATACCGCGAAAACGGGTCATAATTCCTAAACAGTACAGGTGCTCGTCGCACAATCGTAAATAAAGCAGTAGCATGGCATAAGTACAGGATAGTAAATAAATCCTCAAACTAGTTTGTGGCCCCAAGAAATAAGACTGAATCAAGTTCTGGCTCAGGGGGGTCCCATAAGCCTCCCGGATGTGGATAGCGTGAATAATCAAGGAACAGGAATCAAGTACTCGGGGTCCTACGGGACACAAGTGAGCAGGAAAAAACGAAATAGCAGATGTTGCTCACCGATGCCACTTTCATTAGTTATCCCATTACTACTCAAGTTAAGTTGTTTAGGTACCTCTTTATCCATCAGACTCTCACATACCCTACACATGCTGTTCTACGACTCGCATGGCTCAAATAACTCCTGTAGTAATGGCTCATGGGATGGAGGAACAAGCTTGGTGGAGTGTAAAAGTAAAGGCTATGCAATACTTGGGATTCAGTTTAATGCAGTCGCGACTCCATGATGCAAGAATAAGATAGAGGCAATAGGTACTGTATGTATGCAAGCATGTGGTAGTGCTTGCCTGGAAACTCAGTTGAAGCGAGAGACGGATCTGGGTAGTGCTCCTGATTCTCGTGATATATCCCCTGCTCAGTGTCTATTCGAAGAAGAACCAAACAAACAATGGCCAACATAAATAAAGTACACAAGCATAGGAATACATGCGTCAAGCAAGCAATCATGCCATGATGAATGATGCACAAGTTGCATGGCAATAATGTAGCATGGCATGGGTGAGGTGTAGAATACAAGAAATAACATTTTTATTGAGTTTTGGTCACATTTTATTGTCATAATAGTTGCTGTACACTATATATTTATATGATGCATGCTTAAATTGAAGTCATGGGTAGCATAAACAGAAAGGTCTCGTCGAGCTGATCATTTTAGACATATCATTTGTCAAATTTGGAGTTATAGAACTAAAGTTATTAATTAATTAAGGTCCAGGGGCATTTTGATGTAATTTCAATCAACTTGAAATTTAAAGTGTTCAAAATATATTTTGGATGGCATATTTGAATTCCTCACATTTTCTGATTCAAAAACATATATTATTTGTATTACTTGGAATTATGAATTTAAATTTATTTTATAGTCAAAAATTATTAAATGGGTCAAAGTCAAAGGTTGACTAATTAAATTAATTCTGAAATTATTTGATTAAAGATTTGAATTAACATTCAAAAACAAAACATTTTTCATATAAGGTTTGAATTCAAATTCGAAATATTTAAATAGTTATGAATTTATTTGATATTAATCATTTACTGAAATTTTAATTGATTTAAGAAATAGCTGAGGACTTTTCTTACTCGGGCTAGAGTTACCCAAAGCCACCGACGGTGGGGTCACAGCGCTGACCATCTGTGAGTGGGCCAGGGGGGCGTGCCACGTGGGCAACATCGGGACCGCGGGTTGAGGGGGATGGTTAGCTGGGAGGCTTTGTGTAAAACAACAGAGAGGCTGTCGGGTGGGGTCCGGTGGGACTGCGGGTTGAGGACAAGGAAACCTAGGGGCCTAAATAGAAAAGCGTCTAGGAGGTCGGTTTAGACTGACGAAACTGAATTTTGATCCGGCCAAAAACTGTGAGCTGAGTCAATCTTGCATCGAAGATGGCGAGCAAAAGGATGCGAATTTCGCAAAACCGTAAAAACCAAAAATGAAGAGGGATATACAGGCTACAAGTTTCATCTAGGGGTCATAGCCGGATCTTGGCTGCAGCGGTGGGGAAACGGTGATGAACAGAAGACGAAAAACATAGGCGTTTAGGCGATTTAAACCGATGTAATCAAGCTGAGGTCGTCTAGATTTGGGAGGATGATTACGAGATTTACCACTACGTTTGACGTCGTTTGATCCTCTGAGAAGCTGGGAGTTCCCTCTTTGCAGGGATGTACAGAGCGTCGCTGGAGGTGGTTGGGGAGGGCCAGAAAACCATCGGTAACAGAGGGGCCGCAAAGGTCTGCTGCTTTGCTAGTCATGGTACTACGCTGGCGGTGGTTCCGGCATGACGGCGATTCTAGGCGGCATGATGCAGAACGAAGGGGAAAAGGGAAGGGGAACAGGAGGTGGCGCTCACCTCGACCGATTCCCAGAGGAATCGAGGATGGGGGTGGTCGGAGATGATGACGGCGACGGCGGTGTTGCTCCTGTACTTGGCAGAAGAAGAGGAAGAAGTAGCTCCTGGGAACGTGCAGCTCCTCTCGAGGGACCCCAACAAACAGCGCAGATGAGGCGAGTGATCCCCGGCTTCAGCGGTGCTCACCGGCGACCAAGGCGACAGAGCGGTCCTGCTCGGCTTGCCGCTGCTCGCGGGAGGGAGAAGGACATGGGAAAGGAGGGGTGGCGGCGACACAGAGAGGGAGGAGCTAGGGTTCCTGGGGGGAGGGGACTCCGCGGCTTGGGGATAAGAAGAGGGGCAGGTGGATGACGCGGATGACGGAGGAAGACGTTCACCTGCTCGCTGCCGTGAGAGCTTACAGAGGAGGGTGCAGACGGCGTTGGTCGGGAGGCAGAACAAGAAGAGGAACAGAGACGACGTCGGTGAAGGGGTACTGGGCCAGGGGGTGGGCTGCTGCTCTCTCTTGGGCTGCTGCGGCTGGGCCCAAGGTGGGCTGCTGCTCTCCTCGCTCACTATTTTCTTCTCCTCTTTATTTATTGGTTTTGTTTGTTTTTATTCTATTACAAATTCAAACCAGCTTCTAATTTCAAATTCTTTTGAACTTTTTCACAGGGAATTTTGAACAGAGGGTTTGACCAAGAGGAGAGGCAAAAGAGAAAAAGATACATAAGGAGAGAGAATGCCCACATACATATTCATTTTGGGCATTTTGCTAGAATTGGGATTTAGGGTTTATAAAATGGAACAAAAACATTTGAAAATGAAAATAATGGACCCTAACAATGGCCCTTGATTATATAAAACAAAATAGGGATACAAAGGGGAGGGAGATGAGATGAGAGTTGATCCACTCAAGAATTCAGATAAAATCCAAAAGACTTAATTGTGGTGATACTTGCATGGCCCATGCAAATCAATAAATTCCTTGGTTTTATCTTGTGAAAACAAAATGATATCTCATGGCATTTATTTATTTGCATCCTCCAAAGTTGGAGTAAGGGTCAAGCAAAAGAACTTGTAGGATTGGACCCACCCTATCTCTCATGAGCTTGATTGAACACCCAAAGAAAAATAATTACAAGCTCATGGATAATGGGATGGTGGAATTGTAAAGTGGTGAAAGAAAGGGTGGTGGAGTCAATAAAAGATATGCCCCCAACTCAACTTGGGCATTTAACAACATATCAAGAACCAAATACAATATCAAGAGGAAAATATAAATAATAATGCATATGAGATAAGAACCAAAACACAAGTGGTTTTGTATGATGCTCAAATGCAAGGTGGCATGATGACATGAGCATGATATGATGATGATGCAACAATTATATGTAGGAAGTGGCCATTATATTACTGAACCAAGTAGCATTACAGTTGTTAGACAAATGGGATGCTACATATCCCTATTTTAATAAAGACAAATCTATAATAAGAATAATTGTATAATCCATGAGAAAATAGTATTTTGGAAATTACCCAAGTGGAATAAAAGTTGTTTAATTAATTTAAATAAAATAAAACTTCCAAATAAAATTCAGGGAATTAAAACTATATTTAAATAAAACAAATACCCAATTAAAATGAATTATGAATCATATTAAATACTTTCCAAATAATTATTTGACAGCCTATTAAACAAATATAAACATACTGAAAAGATTTGGAAGGATTTAGAAAATTAAATGGTGTTTGAAATTATTATTAAATCTTATTTGAAACAAGGGCTTATTTGAATAATTAAAAGACCCCAAAAAGAATAAAATTTTATTCCAAAATTGATTTCAAATTATATTACTAATCAGTATTTAAACCTACACAAATTTTGGTTAAGGTTTGAATTCAAATTGTTGCTTGAATTGATTAATCAAAATCAAAACAGAAAAGGAAAAAGAAAAAGAAACTGAATAAAAAAAATGAAAACGGACTCGACCAAGCCCATCTAGCCCACTAAGGCCCAACAGCCCACCTCTCCTTCTCTCCCGCAGAAAAACGCTTCGCACCTGAGTCATTACCCGCTGAGTCTATGACGCGTGGACCCCATCTCCCCTGTCCTTCCTTCACTGACGAAACGACCCCACGCCACATCATCATCTTCTCCACCCGCGCGTAGACCACGCCCTCCTCCCGGCCGTTTCCTGCCGTTAATTTCTCAGAGTAAATACGCTGCAATGGCTCGACGAATTAATACCGTGATCACGCCTGATAAATCCCCTCCCTCTCCTCTTCATTTCCCGTCAAACCCCGCTGCCAGAGAGCCACAGGCTGCCTTCATTTTGCTCTGCACTGCCGCTGTCTCCGGCGAGCTCCGCGAGCGATTCCGGCCAGTAGACGTCGCCCCTCACCTCCTCGAGCACACAAGCGTGATCCCCATCTCCTATAGAACCTGCTAGTAGCATCAGCTCGTCCCCGCGCGCCCCAGAACCTCGGCAACGACGACGACCACCGCCGCCACCGTCTGCTATTTCTCCGGCGAAGCCTCTGGTAAGAACCTGACCGCCCCTCTCTTTCTCCTTCACGCACGCATCATTGCCACGTCCTTGCGCATCTGACTGTGTCTTCCACTCGTCTTAGCACGCTCTGTAGCCTCGCCCCCGTCGATGACTGAGCGCAACCGACGGTGACCCCGACTCCGACGAGCAATTAACGACCACCCCGTGCGCCCCTTGCCTCCTCGCGAGCACCTTGAGCTTCAGCATCAATCCGCGAACTTGGTGAGCATCTCCTTTCCCTCTCTCGCTTCCTGCATCGCCGGCAACGCCACCGCCAAGCCGCTCCGCCGCCAGTCGCCGCCGCCAGCGCCGCTGCTTATTGGTCAAAGCAATAGGGACCGTTAGATTTTCATCTGCTGGCTTGGATAGGTTGACTAATCGAAGGGGTAAGGATGAACCTGAGACGCTCGATCTAACTTAGATCCAACGCACCAGAGAGCGTGATCCAGACGAACCGGTACCAGCGAATAAAATCAAGACACGTGGCCCTGTTAGTTGATTTAAAACAGAAACTTGTCTATTTGATGTTCCAATTTGAAAAATCCATAACTTTCAAACCACACGTCCAACCATGCACTTTGTTTAGTAAAATGCTTCTGTTAAATTGATTGTTTTTGCAGAAACTTGTGTATGCATGTTTAGAATATAAAAATTGTTCTAAAATGATTTTGGGGATAAAATCTTTGGAAAATGGTTTGTTTTGAACCTAATGACCCTAGGAATCAATTGGTGGTTTCAAAAATGTATTTGGTGAAGCAAAATAATAAAACCTTGAATTAAAACATTCCTAGCCAAATAAAAATATGGTTTAATTGTTAAAAATGATTTTGGAGGAAAACCTTTGGGAAATGTTTTGATATAAACTCTCTGACCCTAAACACCAAGTTTTATGACTTAAAAATATATTTGGTAAACCCTATAAAGATTGCTACTTTGATAAAGGCATTTTCAACCACATAAAATAATGATTTGGTTTGAAAATGGTTTATAGGTAAAATCTTTTGCAAATAGTTTTGCCACTTTATAAAATGACCAATAGATGTTTTCAAATGTTTGTAACCTATTAGAAACCACTTCTCCAAATAAAACAATCTTTAGCATTCTTGCATGCAATTGTTTTGATTCTATTAATTTATGTGATGTTGCTTGAATGGTAGATTGAAATTGTGCCCTTGCTTGATTGAATTGTAGTGATTTGAAGTGTGTGAACATTGCAAGGACAAGGAGTGCACTTATACTATCTACCAAAAAGGCAAGTGATGCTTCATACTTTTGTCCCATTATTTTCACTATGCATTAGTGATATTTCTAAGTAGGACTTGCATGGAATTTTGCTAAGTATAAACTATGCCATTGGGAAATCCTAGTAGATGAAACCTTAGTATAATTTCCTAAGATAAGATTCCTACTACTATCATGCTTAACTTAGCTAGTAGAAAACAAGGGTGGAATATATATTCATGCTATGGAAAAATTTCTAAGTCTTAGGACTTGTGTTTTGTATAATAAAACAACTAAGTGAATGAATCACCTGGGTGGAATGGAAGGAATGGTTTGTGTTGAGTGGTTCACAAGGCCCATTTCTATGGTTTACCTTGTGTATCTCACTTGTGGATGGCCACCCAGGAACAAAGAGTTTTGAGATGTCAAATGTTGAGAAGCTTCAAGTGCAGCCACTTGGCATTATGGGCTCTGCCTGGATCATATAGGC
This sequence comes from Avena longiglumis, assembly GCA_030063025.1. Classification (NCBI taxonomy): domain Eukaryota; kingdom Viridiplantae; phylum Streptophyta; class Magnoliopsida; order Poales; family Poaceae; genus Avena; species Avena longiglumis. Next base: position 283,091,888 of record CP125976.1, read on the forward strand.
TGCAATAACTTAGCCAAATGGACAGTTGGTGGTAGGGGTTTGATAGGTTGGAGCGCGTCCATTCTGGTCTAAGGGAAGGCTTCTGAAAGATCTTGTCTTGGTGAAACCAAGTCTTGTGGGGAAAGTGCACCACCTCTGTAGAGTGTAAAATCTAAGTACTTAGCCATGTCCCTGGTAAAGGAAAATTTGAGCATCAAGACATGGAAGCTATCAAGAAACTCCTCATCCAAATTTATAAGTTAAAAACTTGTGGTTGAACTGTCACATCCCAAGATTTTCCAAATCTTGTAATGTGAAAATAAATGAATAAAGTAAAACTTTGTTTAATATTCAGAGCCAGAAGAAACTTTTTGAATTCAATTGGAACTTCAAATACATTTGAATTAAATAAAACCTAAAGGGATCTAAAAAGATAAACATTTAATAAAAGGAAAAATAAAAACATTTGGAAATACAATTTTGAAACTCTTAAGTGAAAAGAATTATTTTCAAATAAAATAGAAGTTTATAAATAAAGAATATTTTATAAAGCCAAATTAAACCTTGACCAAACTTTGGGAAATAAAACATTTTATTTTTAAATAAAACTAACAAAGGTTTATTTAAATAAATTAATAAGGATTTAATATCCAACTTTATTTAAATAAAAGGTTTTACCAATTTAATTGAAACATCAAAACTTATTAAATTGTTTAAAATAAGTTTTCCAAATATTTGATATTCACAAATAATACCTACTAAAGTGTTTTGGCTTTATTTTAGATTTTAAAATAAATATATCAATAAAACAAATCCTATTTTGGAAAGTCTATTATATTTAATTAATAATAATGGACTCTAAAATAAAAAGGTTATTTTGTTTTAAAACAAATTTCCAAGTATTCTTTATACTTACTGATTTGGTTTTGAAAATATTTGGATTTCAAATGGAAATTCTATTAAATCAAACCATATTTGGTTAAATAACTAAAGGGCCATTTTATTTAATTAATGAATGGATCCTCAAAAGAATGAAAATTATTATTTTAATCTGGAATTTGGGTATGTTGATAAACAGAATAAAATTCAAAATTACAAAGCTGAATGATTGTTTGAATTGTTTTGGTTGATGTTTGAATGTTTGGGAATTCAAAACAGAAAATAGAAAATAGAAAAAGATAAAACAAAGCAAACAGAAAAAAATAAGACATGGCCGACCCAACCCAGGCAGCCCAATAGGCCCAGCACCAGCCCAGTTTCATCACCCCGCAAGAAAACGGTTCGCACTCAGTAAATAACCCGCAGAGGGAATGACCGGTGGACCTCTCCCTTACTCCTTTCCCCGCTGACAGGTAGACCCCACCGCTACTGTTCGTCGTCCTCACCCGCGCGACCCCTTCTCCCCCAAACCGCGCTGCCGTTCCCTGTCGTCAATCCGCGCGCTTAATTCCTCATAATGGCTGCGTTAATCTCGCCTCTGACCTTGCGTACTTAAGCGCCAGCGCCTTCCCCTCCTTTCCCCTCTGTCGCCACTCCCTCTCTGCCCCTAGGCTGTCGCCAATCACTCCTGCACCGCCGCTGCTCCGACGAGCTCCCATCTCCAATCCCAGCCAGTACACATCACCCCTGCCTCCCTGAGCGCCCTGGCAGCTTCCCCACTCCCAGGCGCATCTGCCAGTATCACCCATTCGACCGCGGGCGCCCCAGAGCGTCGACTACGTCGAACTTTCGAGCGCCGCCGTCCGCTCCAACTCCGGCAAGCACCCAGGTAGTCTCTGACCGCCCCGCGCCTCCTCGTTCACACTCCCACACTCGCCACATCTTTCTGCATCTAACCACATCGTTGTTTTGCTTTGGGGTGATCCACAGCGCCGTCCACGACCACAGAAGCACCGACGCCGTCCTCCACTCCGGCGAGCAATCCTGCCAAGATCAGAGTGCCCCTCGCCCGACCAACACCTCCTCGAGCATCACCGTGACCTCCTGAACCCGGTGAGCCTTTTATCCTCCTCTCTCGCTTCCTAGACCACCGGCACCATCCTCACCTGACCGCGCCTCCGATTCGCAGCGTCGTGCCACTTTAGGTCAAACTTCAAAGACCGTTCGATCTAGATCTAGCGCCCACGATTAGTTCACTTATCGTCGAAGGGGTACGCGTCCAGGACCGTGCGATCGATCAGATCCAACGCCCCACATCCGCGATCCACGCGAAGAGGTACCCGCGAATAGCAACGCGCCGCGTGTCATCTATTAGGTTTAGAAACATATTTGAATCTGATTTATTTGCAAACTTCAAACCCTTATAACTTGAGATCTAAGCGTCCAAAAATTTCAAATTTTATATCAATGGATTCAGGAGAGCAAGCCCTAGCCAACCATGCCCTTGGTTTAGCAAATAGTATATGTTAGTTTTCTTGATTTTGCAGATTCTTTTGTGAGCTTGTTTAGAATATAAAAATTGTTTAAAATTGATTTTAGGGTTAAAATCTTTGCAAAATGGTTTGTTGTGACCTTACGGACCCTAGGAACCAACCCTTGGTGTTAAAAATGATTTTGGTAAAATTTATGTTGAATTATTTGACTTAGCCATTTTCTAGCCAAATAAAATTATTGATTTTATTATGGAAATGTTTTTACAAATAAAACTTTGGGAAAATGTTTTGGACCAAACCTACTGACCCAAAACACCAAGCTCTGCAAATGGCAACTCACTTGGTGAAAAAACATAAGGTTTTACTTTAATAAAAATAATGTTCACCACATGAAATGATGGTTGGATTAAAAAAAAATGGTTTATGGACTAAAGCCTTTTGCAAATGACTTTGCCATTTTGGTAAATGACCAATGTGGACCTTACAAGGTTATAAGCCTAGTGGAGACCTCCCTTGTGAATAAAACCATCTTAAGCATGCTTATGCATGACTTAGAATCCATTGCTTTGTGTGTGTGAAATGTTGTTTGAATATTGGTTTGGAATGCTACTTGATACTATGCTTGTTTGATTGATTGTAGTGAAATTAGCAAAGTGTGAGACTAGCAAGATCAAGGAGTAAACCCTCATTCCCTACCAAAAAGGCAAGTTACACTATCATACAAATGTCCTACTAATTTCATTATACTTAGTGGATTATGAAAACATGCATGAAAAGATTTCTTTATACCTATGCTATGCTAAATCCTAATAGGATTCCCTATACACTCCTTAGTGAAAATATTGAAGTTGTACATGCTTAGCCATGCTATGTTTTGAAAAGAGATACATGTTGAGATTTTACAAAGGTTGAGAAAAGGACTTGAGTTTTACATAATAAAACAAGGACTCAATGAACCACCTAGGTGGAGGATACTTAAAGTTTTGGAGAAGGTGGCAACAAAAGGAACCATGTCTATGGCAATTACTTTGTGTTGTGCTCCAAATGAAAACCACCTAGGAAACTTAGAGATCAAACATGCTTCTCCAATTGTGGCTTTCGTGTGCAACCACATGCTATTATGGCTCTGGCTTAGTCAACTACATTAGGAAGACCCATACATTGTCTTTAGTTACCGGACATGGGGATCTGGAATGCTTCATGGGGGCTGAAGACAAGCTAGCAATGATGTATGGGAGGACCTTTTGGAAAGACTTCGTCACACTCTCGATCCGGTACTCCATCTTGGTGAGCACTAATCCAGTGGCCACTGGTGGCAACAAGATGGGATTGTGACATGTGGGTAAAGTGTACTCCTTCTGCAGAAGTTAATAAAATCTAAGTACTTAGCCGTGTCCCCGGTTATGGACAATACTGAGCAACTAAAGTTTGAACTATGGGAGATCTCGACATTCCAACTTCTAAAATAAAAACTTGATGCACTTGGGGGTACCAAGGAATTCAAAGAGATTTTGTTAAGCTTGTTGCACTTGGGGTTACCAAGGTGCTCAAGAGCATGAGGTACTTGGGGTTACCAAGGAACTCATGAGATTTTAAAACTTGTTGCACTTGGGGTTACCAAGGAACTCATGAGATTTTAAAACTTGTTGCATTTGGGGTTACCAAGTGGCTCAAGAGATTTTGATAAGGACTTGAACACTTGAGTTTGTACCAAGGAGTTCAAGGGATTCTTGGAAAAGAGATTTGACAAAGGACTAAAAACCATTTCTGAAAAGATAGGATAAAATATTTCTTTGTGCAAATAAGCCTTAAACTCTACTTAGCCAAATATGCATGTATTGATAGGATCCACTCTTATTATACATAGAAGTGAAGCTTGCCAATACAATTCAAAATGTATTGACCCTTGTGGCTGTAACTTGTAATGTTGCAGGTTGATTGTTTTTAAGTGAAGATTGTTTGATTGACTAGGACTACAAAGTCTACAACCAACATCTGCCTGTGGCACTTTGAAGATGAAGGACCCATGACTATAGTTATTCCGCTGCAATGTAATGTAATAGCCAAATGAGCTATGTTTGATGTAATAAACTTATGTTATTCCTGGTTATAAATTTATATTATAACCTTTGTATCTTGATATTACATCTTAACTGTGGATCCTAGCTATTGATCCAGGGACTAGCATTGTAAACACAGGAGGAATCTACCTTATTAGGTTGAGACCTCTACATGAACAAGGGCTTAAGGTTCACCAATTTCTATTGGTGATTCCTTGGGTGATTTTGTCAAGCAAAAACTTAGAGTTTTCAAATGATGAGGAAAATCTATTTTGAGCAAAGCAAGCCTAAGCTCCACTTAGCCAAATGCATATAGATGATAGACTCCACTATACTACCATAGTATCACTTGCCAATACAATTCAAGTGTATTGACCCTTGTGGCTGTAACTTGTTATGTTGCAGGTTTTGTTTGATATTAGTGAAGTTTGTTGAATTAGGATTACAAGTCTACAACCAACATGTCTGCCTGTGGCACTTTGAAGATGAAGGACCCCATGCTATTGTTATATTCTGCTTCATTGTAATGAGATAGCCAAATGAGCTATGTAAGATGTAATAAATTAAGTTATTCCTGGTTATAAAGTTGTATTATGACCTTTGTTTCTTGATATTACATCTTAACTGTGGATGCTAGCTATTGATCCAGGGACTAGAATTGTAAACACAGGGATCTCTACCTTATGAAAGGTTGGGAACCTTACAGAGATGCGTTGGTGATGACGATGGCGATGATCCTCTCCAAATTCCCCGTCCTGGCAGGGTGCCAGAACGAAGTTTCTGGATCCGAATCTTGGTTTCTGGTGACGGCAGCAGAGCGGAACTCTTTCTAGAAAACTATCGAGCCCCCCTCATTTTTTAGGTCGAAAGGCAACTTATAGGCGCAGAGGGAGGCCGAGAGGATGCCTGGGGTGGCTGCACCCCCTCCAGGCACGGGGTCAGGTGGGCCCGCGCCTAGGGTGGGTGTGGGCCCCCCAGGCCTCCTCCCTGTCTCCCCTTCTGGCTTCGTGGATCTTCTAGTGAAAAATAGGTTTTGGCATACTTTCCAGGATTTTTCCTGATAGTTGATTTTCTCCACAAAAAGAAGACACCAAGGTAATTATGCTGAAAACAGCGTCAGTCGATGAATTATGCATAACACGATAAATAATTCTTGTAGGTATCTTAAAAAGATCTTGTCACTAAAAATATAGAAGATGAACGCATTGTCTTCTGTGAAGACGCTTCTAATATTGTCTCTAATCCTAGAAAATCTAGGAAAACTAGTGTCCCTGTGCTTTCTGTGAGAATTGGTGATCATTGTTATTATGGTTTATGTGATATTGGTGCTAGTTCTAGTGTTATTCCTTATGATCTTTACAGGGAAATTATGCATGAAATTGGTCCTTGTGAACTTGACGACATTGATGTGGTTATTCACCTTGCTAATAGAGAGACAGTCTGTCCAATTGGCATTATAAGAGATGTGGAGGTTCTTTGTGGTAAGATTAAATATCCTGCTGATTTTCTAGTACTTGGTTCAGAAGCTGGTAAAACTTGTCCTATTATCTTTGGTAGACCTTTCTTGAATACTTGTGGGGCTATTATAGATGGTAAGAAGGAGGATGTTTTAACTAAGTTTGATGGAGAGTCTTATGATTTTAATTTTTCCAAATTGGCTAAAACTCCTTATGAAAATGAATTGCCTAATGAGGATTTCAGGGTTGAACAACTTGCTGCTATTTCTCTTGCTCCTAACAATGCCTTGAAGTAGTCTATGGAAGATCATGAAAGTGAGGTCTTCATGAAGGAAAGAAATGAGATTGACAAGATTTTCCTTCATCAACCTGAGTTACTTAAGCATAACCTACCCGTGGAAGATTTCGGTACCACACTACCACCTAAAGGGGATCCTGTTTTCGATTTAAAACCTTTGCCTGATGATCTTAAATACGTTTATCTAGACAACAAGAAAATATATCATGTTATTATTAGCTATAAAATTTCAGGAAAGGAGGAGGAAAGATTAATGTAAGTATTGAAGAAACACCGTGGAGCTATGGTTTATACTCTGGATGATTTAACAGGGATTTCTCCTACTATATGTCAGCATGCTATTAATATAGAACATGATGCAAAACCAGTTGTTGAACATCAACGCCGTTAAAATTCTAAGATGAAGGATGTGGTAAGAAATGAGGTATTAAAACTCCTGGATGCTTGTATTATTTACCCTATTGCTGATAGTCAATGGGTTAGGCATGTTCATTGTGTCCCGAAGAAATGGGGGGGTCACTGTTGTGCCCAATGAAAATAATGAGCTTATACCTCAAAGAGTAGTGGTTGGTTATAGGATGTGCATTGATTTTAGAAAATTTAATAAAGTTACTAACAAAGATCATTATCCTCTGCCTTTTATTGATCAAATGATAGAAAGGTTGTCTAAAAAGACTCACTTTTTTTGTCTTGATGGTTATTCTGGGTTCTCTCAAATTGCTGTGAGAGCACAAGCCAAGAGAAAACCAGCTTAACTTGTCCCTATGGAACTTATGCTTATAGGCGTATGCCTTTGGGTTTATGTAATGCTCCTACTACCTTTCACAGATGTATGTCCGCTATCTTTCATGGTTTTTGTCAAGAAATTGTGGAAGTTTCATGGACGATTTATTCGTCTATGGAACTTCTTTTGATAATTGTTTGCACAACCTTGATAAAGTTTACAGAGATGTGAATAAACTAATCTTGTTCTTAATTGGGAGAAATGCCACTTCATGGTTAATGAAGGGATTGTTCTTGGACACAAAATTTCTGAAAGGGGTATTGAAGTAGACAGAGCCAAAGTTGAAGCAATTGAGAAGATGCCTTGCCCTAGGGATGTAAAAGGTATTCGTAGTAACCTTGGTCATGCTGGTTTCTATAGAAGGTTTATTAAAGGTTTCTCCAAAATTTCAAAGCCCCTTACTAATATTCTTTAAAAAGATGCACCTTCTGTTTTTGATGATGATTGTAAGGAAGTTTTTGAAACTTTGAAGAAAGCTTTGACTACTGCTCCTATTGTCCAACCACCTAATTGGAATTTACCCTTTGAAATTATGTGTGATGCTAGTGATTTTGCTGTGGGTCCTGTTCTTGGGCAACGAATAGATAAAAAGTTGAATGTTATTCATTATGCTAGCAAGACTCTTGATGCTGCTCAAAAGAATTATGCTACTACTGAAAAAGAGTTCTTAGCTGTAATCTTTGCTTGTGATAAGTTTATACCTTATATTATTGATTCAAAGGTAACCATTCATCATGCCGCTATTAAGTACCTTATGACAAAGAAAGACGCTAAGCCTAGGCTTATTAGATGGGTGTTGCTTTTACAAGAGTTTGATCTGCATATTGTAGATAGGAAAGGTGCTGAAAACCCTGTTGCTGATAATTTATCTTGTTTGGAAAACATTTCTTTTGATCCTATGCTTGTTAATGATAGTTTTCCAAATGAACAGTTGGCTGCAATAAAGGTAAGCCTGCAAGAGAGTTCTTGGTATGCTGATTATGCTAAATTTATTGTTTCCAAGTATTTGCCTCCAACCTTTACAGCCCAGCAAAAAAGAAAATTCTTTTATGATCTGAGGCATAACTTTTGGGATGACCACATTTATATAAAGGAGTAGATAGTATTATGCGGAGATGTGTCCCATAATATGAACAACAAGAGATACTAAGAAAATGTCATGGAAGTGCTTATGGAGGACATCATGCTGTGGATAGGGCCGCACAAAAAGTTTTACAATCTGGTTTTTATTGGCCTACTCTTTTCAAGGACGCAAGGAAGTTTATTTTATCATGTGACGAATGTCAAAGAGTTGGTAACATTTCTAGATGCAATGAAATGCCTATGAATTATTCTCTTGTTATTGAACCTTTTGATTGTTGGGGATTTGACTTTATGGGTCTTTTTCCTCCTACAAAAGGTATACTCATATTGTTGTTGTTGTTGATTATGTTACAAAGTGGGTAGAAGCCATACCTACAAACAGTGCTGATGGTAAGACCTCTTTAAAAATGCTTAAAGATGTTATTTTTCCTAGGTTTGGTGTGCCTAGATATCTCATGACTGATGGAGGTTCTCATTTTATTCATGGTGGTTTTAGGAAGACTCTTGCTAAATCTGACGTTAACCATAAAATTGCTTCAGCTTATCACCCACTAACTAGTGGGCAACTAGAACTTTCAAATAGATAAATTAAATCTATCTTGCAGAAGACTGTTAATAGATCTAGGAAAAATTGGGCTAAAAATTTGAATGACGCTTTATGGGCTTATAGAACTGCTTATAAAAATCCTATGGGAATGTCTCTTTACAAAATGTTTTATGGTAAAGCTTGTCACTTGCCTCTAGAATTAGAACACAAAGATTATTGGGTAGTGAAAGAATTGAATTGAGATTTTATACTTGCTGGTGAGAAAAGATTTCTTGACTTAAGTACCTTCTATGAGAGTGAAGCTTCTGAAAATTCTAGACTCTTTAAGGAAAAAGTAAAAAGATGGCATGATAGGAGAATTCTCAAAAGGGAGTTCCGTGTTGGTGAGAAGGTTCTTTTGTATAGGTCTCATCTCATATTTTTTGCAGGGAAACTACTCTCAAAATGGGAAGGACCTTTTGTTATTGAGTAGGTGTATCATTCAGGGGCTATAAAAATATCTTATTTGAAGGACAACACTACGCAGGTGGTGAATGTTCAAAGGCTCAAACATTATATTTCTGGAGCTTCTTATAATGAAGATGTCGATATTATTCAAATGGTGACTCCGGAAGAATTTATTAGAAGCCAAACTCCAGAATCTTCAGAGTCTGTCTCTGAATAGGTAAAAAGTGCTGCAAACAGAAGGTTCGTGAAAACCTTATCTTTTTATATTTTTGATGTTTTTATTACATATGGAAGGTTACGAGACGAAACAGAGGAGGAAACAGAGCCCAGGTGGGCCACACCCACCTGTGGCACGGGCACTAGCTGGCCGCGCCACCAGGGGTGTGAGCAACTGGAGTCTGTCTTCGCCTCGTTTTCGCATAGTACCTTCCTTATGTAGTGAAACTTCGTAATATATAACCCCCGGATTCCCCGAGGTCCGTATATCGTGTTCTCGTCAAGTTTTTGTTTCGATCTGTTTCTATCAGGAAATAATCTCAAGTTTAGAGGTACCATGGTATCCGCCAACGACAAGGGCAAGAAGCCCGTGGAATATGATCCTCAATAACCCAAGGAGGAGGATATCTTGGTTGGGGATGAAGAGGACGTGAAGGAGGACGAGCATCCGGACACCCGCGCTACCGTCATAAGCATTGGAGTGGTGGCAAATCCTATCAAGCTCAGGAGGACATCACGGATTTCTATAGGAGGGAAACCTCTGTGTCATTGCCTCGCTCCACGGTCACTTCCTCCACGCACCAATAACACCTTCCATACTCTTATACATGAGAAACAATTCCAAAAGGTGCCCAAAGGGAAGTTGCCCTCTAGTTGGGATATGCCTCGTTTTAGTTATGTAGGGAAGGAGCAATCTAAGAAGGAAGAGTGGGGAAAGAATAACAAGGACTGGGATTCTCGGTCCGATATGATCATGAACTACATTGAGCATAATTCGGAGTTGATTCGTAATCTAACCTCTGAGATAGAGGACTCGAGGAAGATCGTTGAAAAGATCATCAAGGGAACACCACCACCGAAGGAGTAATTTGTCACCAGGTTTTGGCATCCCCTTGGCTTGTTCCAAGCTTGGGGAGTGCCACGGTATCACATCATTATCTTTGATCTTTTTACCTTTTTAGTAGAGTCATATCTTGGATAGATAAGTAATCATATAGGTTGGTTTCCATTGTGGAAGTATCTCTCCTTTAGTTGGTTATCTATGTATCCCTTGGTGTGAGTGCCTTTATGGAATATTAATGAGAATCTTCATCTTTTACTTTTTGCACTTCTTATTTTAGTTTGCAATCACTATTATATGATGGATCTTGTTGATCAGTATTGGTATCACTTTGGGAGCATAAAGTAGATCTAAATTGGTTTTGGCAAACCGAGCTCAAGTCAGTAGTAACACTTTTTGAGGTTTGAAAGGAAAAGATAAAAGCACTTACAGGTATTTTGTATTATTATTTTATTTCTTGATTGGCTCATAAGCTTAGTATTCTTTATTTAAGATCTCTTGTGTCTTCAAGGAAGATTGCATGTTTGGATTTATCACTTGTATGTTTGCTTGTTTCCTTCAACTCTTTTGCTTGCTACCCAGCCTTACTAGCCGAAAACCTATGCTGAGAGGGAATACTTCTCATGTTTCCAATCCTTTAAACCAAAACCTGTGCCATTTGTGTCCACCATATCTATCTATTAGCATCATTGCTATTCCAAGTAAATTCTCGAGCTTCATCTATCTTGCAAATTAAAAATTATTTTGTTATGTGAAAACTAGTTAGTAAAGCTCTCAAGAATTTGATGGCACACCTTATTTTGATGCCCCTAATAAACTTGAACCATTGTGTCATCGAAGTTGTATATGCTTGCACCTATACGTTGGAATTAGCAGAACCGTGTTGTCATAGGGAACACTTTCAACATTGCACCTGTACACTGTACACAATTGATATCATGCTCTTTTGTTTGCGGATGTCGTCGGTGTGAAATAAAAGGGGAGCTTGTAAGTCCATGGAGTTATGTATGTGTGTTAGAGAAACGCCTGGGCCGCTAGCCTAAGCCATGTCTAATCATGGTGGAAACTTGCAGCATCACCATAGTGAGCAATCTATGAAGCTTTCTTCTTATAAAAAAAAGAGAGTCGTTGAAAAGAGGAAAGAGGGAAAAAAGCACCATTTTCCCATGGTAAATAAGAGATTGCTAATATGCTCACTGTCTGCTTGCCTTGTCATTTTGATATGGGATAGCTCCTGTATCATGTGCAAGGGGTACCCCGTTGGCGGTTCTCTATGATACACATGTACTTATTATGATACACATGAGATTTCCAACTTATATTTAGTCAAGCATATACTCCATCTTTGTTCACTTTAACTTAAATCACCTCAAGATGCTTATGATAGAGGAAATGATAGATCAAAGCTAGTAAGTACCATAATCTTTTGAAAGGTCTTTATGAACTTGAAATCCTTGCTTCCGTCTATGAAGGGCTTTTCTTCTACTTCTAAGTTGAGTTAGTAAACCTATTCCTCTCTATCTCTAGCAAGAATTTGAGTTGTTTTGTCTCAAGCATTCATATGATGATTTATTCAATCATGTTCCTTATCTTCCTTGTTTGCACAAGACTCTTATCTAAATGAGTATTAGTTTGAAAGCCATCATTGTGAAAAGCCTTTTATGTTTCAGCAAAGAGTACTCCTGTTATAAACTTCTTTACAAAAGCTTTGCTTGAAAACTGTTTGCCAACTGTTATTTGACCAAGAACAAAGTTTGCCAATCCCAATTATGATTTATCTTTATGCATCTTTATTGTGGCTCCCATACTTGTTGCAAGCTAAGTTATATAATGGTGAGTTTCTTTCTACTATGAGTTGTGTATTGGTAAGTGTGATGCTTCTTGTCCGTATTATTTTTATCGACACTTCACTCCATAAACCTGTGGATATGTTTACTGAGCTCAGTTTTCGCTTGGGGACAAGCGAGGTCTAAGCTTGGGGGAAGTTGATACGTCCAATTTGCATCACCATTCTATATCATAATTTGCCTCTATTCATTGATATATTTCATATTAAGAGGTGATACTTATGTCTTTTCATTTGTTTTTGCATGTTGGATGATTCTTGGAGGATGAACTTCCCGAGTCAGGATTCTGATGGAAAAAGCGATGTTTTGATGCAATTTCGCGAAGATCAGAAAAATAGCAGAAAAACTACAGAAAATTATATTTTCCAAAATGATGAAGGATGCCAGAAGGGGAGGCGGAGTTGGGCCATAGGGGCCCACACCCCTAGGCGCGGGCCACACTGGGCCGCGCCTACAGGGGGTGTGGCTACCCTGGCCCACCTCTGGCTCCGTCCTCTCGCCTATATCTTCTCCGCCGCCTCTGTGGGGCGGAAAACACCGAGAGAGAAAGAGCTCTCCGACAGACATATTTCTACTGGGAAAATTCCTTCCCGGAGAGGGGAGATCGTCGCCATCAACACCATCAAGATAGACTTCATCGGGATTGTAGCACCCCGGGTAAATCCAGTACTAGAAAATCTCTATTATTTTAATTATGCGCATCACCATGACATCATCATGCATCTGTTTGATAAAAACTATTTTACAAAGGTCTATTTTGTTTTTGCAAACACCCCCGTCTTAATTCAAATCAAACTTTGGTTGTCCAGATATTTTGTTTTGACTAAATGACTTACAAAAATTCTTTGAAATAAATGTATAAATAAAACCCTAAATTTTTTAATTGGGGGAGGCAGCCGTACCGGGCCGATCCGACCCAGTCGGCCACCCCCAGTACAAAACCAGCCTACCCAAAATATTTTCCTACCCCACCCTAACCTACCCAGCCCCCCTCCACCTCACCCCGACCATTCGCAAACCGCCACCTCACCACTCCCCTCACTCCATCCTCTCCCATCAAGCCACCTCACCTCCAACTCCCTCCCTCTCCCCACCTGCCGCAACACACACCGAACGCACACACCCGCATGCCCCGCACGCTCCTGGACCCACCAGCGACAAGCCCGTCCCATGTTCCCTGGCCACACTCCGCGTTTCTCCCACCCCCCGTTCTTCTCTGTGTTGCGCCCTTCCTCCCCTCTGGGAACCGCCGTCGCCAGAGCCCCCTCCCCGCTCCCCGTCGCCGCCCTACTTCGCGGGTCCGGCCTCCACCACCGCGTCGTCCCCGAGCTCGTCCGGCACCTCCGCACCCGCGCGAACCTCGTCGCCGTCCTGGCGCCTCGCGTCGACCTCGCCGGTGGCCACCTCTGCAGCGTGCTGCCCGACCTCTAGCCGCTCCTCCCTGCCGCCAGGGCATCTCCTCCTCGCTGGCCCAGGCGCTTCCACCGCCCATCCCCCTCTCCCGAGCGCCGTCGCCGCCTCACCTCTGGCCCCCCATGCCGCGAGGCCCTCCCCGGGCCTGACCCTCTCCGTCGCGCCACCGACCTCCCTCTCTCTCGGCCAGGCCCCACCGCCGTGGTGCTGCTCTGACCGCCTGTGTGCTGGCCGCCAGCGTTGCCTCGCCGAGCCTGCGTCCCCTTCCCGCCCCCGTCGTCCTCCGCGAGCTCAACGCCCCATCGGCCTCACCCCCCATAGCGCCCCTGTCTGCGAGCCCGACCTCGTCGTCCCGTTGCCCCATGTCCGCCGTCGATGCTGCGACCTCGCCTCAATCGCCGTGCTGCATCCTCCCGCTCTCCTCGCGCCTGGCCCGCGATGCCGTCGAGGCTGCCCGGCCTGCGTCCTCTGCCACCGTCCTCCCCGGCGAGCTCCACTCCTGCCGCCGCCTACTTGGGCTTGTCGAGCGCCTCCCACGTCCTCCTCCTGTCCTGCATCCCGAGCCTCCATCGCCCTCCGCGTCGGTCGGCCTCCACCTGCCTCTGCAAGACGCCGTCGTGGCCATCGTCTCTGCACCGCCACGGTAGTCCTCCTCCCTTCTCCGGCCGCCAGCATCCATGCGTGTGTTTCCAGGAACCAAAGCACAATCTTTGTTTTCCCTCTGCCTCGACCCAACAAGGCTGTTGCGCCCTTGTTTTTACACCGTGTCCATGAACCTGCAAGTGGCACATGATCCAACCCCTCTGGCTCCTCTCGAGTAGGCGTGGTGTTGAGTTGATGATCCGGTGTAGATTGTGTGGTGCCACTGAAGTATTCTCGAGCCATGATTCGAAGACATCAACTCCGACCATGTGATGATTGTGTGGCGAAGTTGACATGAGGCCTCGACGGCAAGTCTTCATCATGGACAGCAAGAACTCCATCCTGGAAACCGAAGGCCACAGATGCGACAAGTACTTCTTCCCGGATCTGATGCCCGAGAACCCGGACGCCAGGTCGTCGACACGGATACGCCAAGTACTTCCTCGAGGACGCCAAGTTCTTCACCCCGAATGCCAAGACCGACTTGATGGCGCGGACCCGACAAGATCTTCGCAACGACAAGATCGACACCGACCAGGACGAATCCGATGCGCCCCGACACCGAACCAAGTCCTTCTTCGCGGAACGCCAAGATCTACTCCGTTGTCCGAGAATGTTACTGCCGGGACCGATCCCGTCGAACCCTGAGACCGGACCCCAAACCACATCGAACCCCAAGATCGTCGAGCCCCTCTAATGTGTGACCCCTCCCGAGCCTCTATTTTATAAATTGATATATCATACTTGTTGCATATAATTAATCATGCTTGCATACATATTGTGGGGTGTTTGGGGGTGTTTCAACGATTCACCTAAATTAAATATGGGGCCCATACGCTGGCAAATCTAGTCTTATATTGGTCCCATTTAAATTGGTGTAGCGAACCGATGCCATGTTTCGCCCTGTTAAAACAACATCTAAATTACGGGGTATCTAAATAACTTGAACCGTTTAATTAAATGTCGGGACCCCGGTTCCTCTTAATATTGCCTAGTTGCATCGCACCTTTGCCATGCCATGCATCATACATGCATCATGCCCGATCTTCTGTCGTAGTATTAAATATTGCATCCGGTGTTTCTTCTAGTGCTTTGCTTCTTCACGAATTAGGCCGATGAGTTGATGCGAGTGTCAACCCGATCTTGGATGAACCTTCGGCAATGTTTTCAGGCGAGCACCTCCCCCTTTTCTACCTATCTTACTTTTATAGTATTTATTCCCTCCTGTTGATCTATTGCTAGCTGTGTTTCGGTGCTCTAGTTCTCGTACCCGTGATATCCCTTGCAGCCTTATATCGCCTTGGACACATCCTATTACCTGTTGTTTGGTAGATAGTTGGAACTGCGCGTCGTAGTCGCTTGCTCAAGTGCTGTTGCGTGTCGTCAAGTACCACAGTTGTTGGAGTATTGCCGCATGTTTAATGTTGGAGATGAACAAGACTTTCATTATTGTTTAATAACTAAAATTGAAGTAGGTAAATGCAGAGGCACAGGTGGGCAATAGATATTATTTAGTTTATAACCATCCACTTGTGTCCCGTAGGACCCCGAGTTCTTGACACCTGTTCCGAGATCGAGCGCGCTAACCACAGGTGGGGTGTATGGGCACCCCCATCGATTTAGTACCTGATTCCAAGTACTGTACTGGGGCCACAAAGTAGTTTGGGGCTTTATTACTATCATGTACTTATGCCATGCTTTACTGCTTAATTTAAGATTGTGCGAGGAGCACCTGTACTGTTTAGGTAAGCGGAGTGTTTTCGCGGTATCGACAAGCCCGAGAGTTTCGGGTTCCCCGTCGTTACTGTACCAGCGACGCAAACCCCGGGTCCGTTTCGGAGCCGGCCAACTTCGTTGCGGATAGCTTAGTGGGGTGGCCCCCCGTGCTTGCTTTGGGTCAGGGAAACGTCGTGTCCGAAACCCCGTCGACATACCGTTGGGTGTATGTTTTGTGATCTTGTACCTACCTGATCTGACAACAAGGGTGTAGGTGCGTGTGGAAACTTTGGTGCACCCCTGCAGGGTTAAATCTTTTCGAGAAGCCGTGTCCGCGGTTATGGACGACTTGGAGCACAGGTCTCGATCATAGACAACTATAACTAAAGTTTACTGTTATAATTTGACTTGTATCCGATATGACTAGTAATCAGCTTCACTACAACGGAATGGCTAAGTAAAATTACCAACAACTGCTGGTTTTTGGGATATCTCATGCTAATTGTATCTGACTAGTAAGTGTTGCAACTACAATGGAATGTTTAACTAAAACTGCCCACTGCTTATTATATCAGGATGACTCATGTCATCTTTATTTGACTAGTAATTGCCGCAACTATAACGGAATGAATAAAACTGCCAACGGTGTGAGTTCCTCGGTTGACTTCCTCGTTTGGTTTCGAGGGGGAAACACCAGGATGGGTATGTTTGGAGTTAGAATCAGGCTAGATCCGAGTAGGTCTTTCTTATCCCTATTTGATAGCCGCCAGTTGTATTGAGTCTCTATAGGTTGTTCAGTGCATGCTGCGCTGCCGCTTTAGTCCACCATACGTATGTAGGCGAGGACCGCCGAATTCTAGCCTCGCCGTGTACTGGCCTCAGTACTGACCGCTCTCTCTCTTTTTCCTTTGCCCTGTGTCGGCACCCCTTTTGTTTAAGCAGGTTTGAGATCGACGTCGTTAGCAGGGTTACCCTTCCGGCTTGGCCTGGGCAGGGTTATGGACGCCAGTGGTTATTCTTCAGGGCTCTTAGCTCAATTTGCATCTTGTCCGTACTCGGACGCTTTATCGTTTTAAAGGTGATTTGGATCTTTGTATTGTACCTCTGTATTCTTGACTCTTTGAGTCGTTGTTGTATATATATGTTTTGTGGGTTCCATCGAGGACTATTGTGTAATGATATTACTTCGTTTTCCACCCGCACGCAAGTGCCTGGTGGGCACCTTTGAATCGTTTCTATGCGGGTTTGGCTGGAATCGCTGAAACTTGCATAGGGCCGATTCTGAGGGTGTTATAGAGTGGTATCAGAGCTCAGTAGTTGCGATACCCCACAAGTCCAGTCGGTAGGATAACCTAGCTAACGGCCGAAATAGAGTGTCAAAAATATTTTTGAAAAATCGGTTGGATAGTTCTGATTAGGTCTGATTTTACTCCTTACCCCTCTGCTGCTCTCCTCTCACCTCTGCGTGTTTTGAATCCGCTCTCTTCTCTCTCTTCGAGTCCAGGATTTCTCTTGGTTGGGTTCCATCGTACCTTCAGGGTTTCGCTTTCTCCTTTGGTAACGGTGTTGCTACATCTGGTCTTCATGCTATCCGAGGAATCCTTCGTCTGGTGGACTTCTCTTTGTTCCTTCTTGTGCCTTCCGGTGCTTTCTGACGCGACGACATCATCTACGCTAGATCCGATGCAGAGTCTGCATCACTCCTTTGTTTATGAACCTCGATTGTCGAGATCTTTAGTCTGATTCCGAGAATGGTTGCACGCTTTTCTACTGATTGTGCAGAGTAATAGTTTGGGTGCGTGATGGATTGGCCCCCATGCCGACTACCCCTTCTATTCGCTTTTGTACATTGAAGTGGATGAGAATGCATCGGTTCCCTCTTTCTATCGAAGCTAGAGGTGGCTTTATTTGTTGATACCTCTACCTTCGACCTTTTGTTCCCGGAGTGTTCCCTCGACGATCACGGACAACGACCTCTTGTTAGTGGTGTTGCGAGGATCTACACGATGCGAGGAGATTCAGATCATCGCCCTTCTTCCCGATACCATGAGGCGGATCTCGAGGGCGAGACCCCTTGTTAGTGGTGTCGAATTGTAGCACCCCTGGTAAATCCAGTACTAGAAAATCGCTATTATTTTAATTATGCGCATCACCATGACATCATCATGCATCTGTTTGATAAAAACTATTTTACAAAGGTCTATTTTGTTTTTGCAAACACCCCCGTCTTAATTCAAATCAAACTTTGGTTGTCCAGATATTTTGTTTTGACTAAATGACTTACAAAAATTCTTTGAAATAAATGTATAAATAAAACCCTAAATATTTTAATTGGGGGAGGCAGCCGTACCGGGCCGATCCGACCCAGTCGGCCACCCCCAGTACAAAACCAGCCTACCCAAAATATTTTCCTACCCCACGCTAACCTACCCAGCCCCCCTCCACCTCAACCCGACCATTCGCAAACCGCCACCTCACCACTCCCCTCACTCCATCCTCTCCCATCACGCCACCTCACCCCCAACTCCCTCCCTCTCCCCACCTGCCGCAACACACACCGAACGCACACACCCGCATGTCCCGCACGCTCCTGGACCCACCAGCGACAAGCCCGTCCCATGTTCCCTGGCCCCACCCCGCGTTTCTCCCTCCCCCCGTTCTTCTCTGTGCCGCGCCCTTCCTCCCCTTTGGCAACCGCCGCCGCCAGAGCCCCCTCCCCGCTCCCCGGGGCTGCCCCGACTGGCACCTCTCCTACGCGTCCCTGCCGCCCTACCTCGCGGGTCCGGCCTCCCCCACTGCGTCGTCCCCGAGCTCGTCCGGCACCTCCGCACCCGCGCGAACCTCGTCGCCATCCTGGCGCCTCGCGTCGACCTCGCTGGTGGCCACCTCTGCAGCGTGCTGCCCGGCCTCCAGCCGCTCCTCCCCGCCGCCAGGGCATCTCCTCCTCGTCGGCCCAGGCGCTCCCACCTCCCATCCCCCTCTCCCGAGCACCGTCGCCGCCTCACCTCTGCCCCCCATGCCGCGAGGCCCTCCCCGGGCCTGACCCTCTCCGTCGCGCCATCGACCTCCCTCTCTCTCGGCCAGGCCCCACCGCCGTGGTGCTGCTCTGTCCGCCTGCGTGCTGGCCGCCAACGTTGCGTCGGCGAGCCTACGTCCCCTCCCCCCCCGTCGTCCTCCGCGAGCTCGACGCCCCATCGGCCTCACCCCCCACAGCGCCCCTGTCTGCGAGCCCGACCTCGCCGTCCCGTTCCCCATGTCCGCCGTCGATGCTGCAACCTCGCCTCAATCGCCGTGCTGCATCCTCCCGCTCTCCTCGCGCCTGGCC
This sequence comes from Avena longiglumis, assembly GCA_030063025.1. Classification (NCBI taxonomy): domain Eukaryota; kingdom Viridiplantae; phylum Streptophyta; class Magnoliopsida; order Poales; family Poaceae; genus Avena; species Avena longiglumis. The sequence continues at coordinate 283,110,915 of CP125976.1, forward strand.
CGCGACGCCGTCGAGGCTGCCCGGCCTGCGTCCTCTGCCACCGTCCTTCCCGGCGAGCTCCACTCCTTCCGCCGCCTACTTGGGCTCGTCGGGCGCCTCCCACGTCCTCCTCCTGTCCTACATCCCGAGCCTCCACCGGCCTCCGTGTCGGTCGGCCTCCACCTGCCTCTGCAAGACGCCGTCGTGGCCATCGTCTCTGCACCGCCACGGTAGTCCTCCTCCCTTCTCCGGCCGCCAGTATCCATGTGTGTGGTGCCAGGAACCAAAGCACAATCGTGTTTTCCCTCTGCCTCGACCCAACAAGGCTGTTGCGCCCTTGTTTTTACACCGTGTCTATGAACCTGCAAGTGGCACATGATCCAACCCCTCTGGCTCCTCTCGAGTAGGCGTGGTGTTGAGTTGATGATCCGGTGTAGATTGTGTGGTGCCACTGAAGTATTCTCGAGCCCTGATTCGAAGACATCAACTCCGACCATGTGATGATTGTGTGGCGAAGTTTACATGAGGCCTCGACGGCAAGTCTTCATCATGGACATCAAGAACTCCGTCCTGGAAACCGAAGGCCACAGATGCGACAAGTACTTCTTCCCGGATCTGATGCCCGAGAACCCGGACGCCAGGTCATCGACACGGATACGCCAAGTACTTCCTCGAGGACGCCAAGTTCTTTACTCCGAATGCCAAGACCGACTTGATGGCGCGGACCCGACAAGATCTTCGCAACAACAAGATCGACACCGACCAGGACGAATCCGATGCGCCCCGACACCGAACCAAGTCCTTCTTCGCAGAACGCCAAGATCTACTCCGTTGTCCGAGAATGTTACTGCCGAGACCGATCCCGTCGAACCCTGAGACCGGACCCCAAACCACATCGAACCCCAAGATCGTCGAGCCCCTCTAATGTGTGACCCCTCCCGAGCCTCTATTTTATAAATTGATATATCATACTTGTTGCATATAATTAATCATGCTTGCATACATAATGTGGGGTGTTTGGGGGTGTTTCGACGATTCACCTAAATTAAATATGGGGCCCATACGCGGGCAAATCTTGTCTTATATTGGTCCCATTTAAATTGGTGTAGCGAACCGATGCCATGTTTCGCCCTGTTAAAACAACATATAAATTGCGGGGTATCTAAATAACTTGAACCGTTTAATTAAATGTCGGGACCCCGGTTCCGCTTAATATTGCCTAGTTGCATCATACCTTTGCCATGCCATGCATCATACATGCATCATGCCCGATCTTCTGTCGTAGTATTAAATATTGCATCCGGTGTTTCATCTAGTGCTTTTCTTCTTCACGGATTAGGCCGATGAGTTGATGCGAGTGTCGACCCGATCTTGGATGAACCTTCAGCAATGTTTTTAGGCGAGCACCTCCCCCTTTTCTACCTATCTTACTTTTATAGTATTTATTCCCTCTTTTTGATCTATTGCTAGCTGTGTTTCGGTGCTCTAGTTATCGTACCCGTGATATCCCTTGCAGCCTTATATCGCCTTGGACACATCCTATTACCTGTTGTTTGGTAGATAGTTGGACCTGCGCGTCGTAGTCGCTTGCTCAAGTGCTGTTGCATGTCGTCAAGTACCACAGTTGTTGGAGTATTGCCGCATGTTTAATGTTGGAGATGAACAAGACTTTCATTATTGTTTAATAACTAAAATTGAAGTAGGTAAATGCAGAGGCACAGGTGGGCAATAGATGTTATTTGTTTGTTAACCGTCCACTTGTGTCTCGTAGGACCCCGAGTTCTTGACACCTGTTCCGAGATCGAGCGCGCTAACCACAGGTGGGGTGTATGGGCACCCCCATCGATTTAGTACCTGATTCCAAGTACTGTACTGGGGGCCACAAAGTAGTTTGGGGATTTATTACTATCCTGTACTTATGCCATGCTTTACTGCTTAATTTAAGATTGTGCGAGGAGCACCTTTACTCTTTAGGTAAGCGGAGTGTTTTCGCGGTATCGACAAGCCCGAGAGTTTCGGTTTCCCCTGCGTTTACAGCCACGGACGCAAACCCTGGGTCCGTTTTGGAGCCGGCCAACTTTGTTAGTGTCCCCCCGTGCTTGCTTTGGGTCTGGGAAACGTCGTGTCCGAAACCCCGTCGACATACCGTTGGGTGTATGTTTTGTGATCTTGTACCTACCTGATCTGACAACAAGGGTGTAGGTGCGTGTGGAAACTTTGGTGCACCCCTGCAGGGTTAAATCTTTTCGAGAAGAGGTGTCCGCGGTTATGGACGACTTGGAGCACAGGACTCGATCATAGACAACTATAACTAAAGTTTACTATTATAATTTGACTTGTATCCGATATGACTAGTAATCAGCTTCACTACAACGGAATGGCTAAGTAAAAGTACCAACAACTGCTGGGTTTTGGGATATCTCATGCTAATTGTATCTGACTAGTAAGTGTTGCAACTACAACGGAATGTTTAACTAAAACTTCCCACTGCTTATTATATCAGGATGACTCATGCCATCTTTATTTGACTAGTAATTGCCGCAACTATAACGGAATGAATAAAACTGCCAACGGTGTGAGTTCCTCGGTTGACTTCCTCGTTTGGTTTCGAGGGGGAAACACCAGGATGGGTATGTTTGGAGTTAGAATCAGGCTGGATCCGAGTAGGTCTTTCTTATCCCTATCTGATAGCCGCCAGTTGTATTGAGTCTCTATAAGTTGTTCAGTGCATGCTGCGCTGCCGCTTCAGTCCACCATACCTATGTAGGCGAGGACCGCAGAATTCTAGCCTCGCCGTGTACTGGCCTCAGTACTGACCGCTCTCTCTCTTTTTCCTTTGCCCTGTGTCGGCACCCCTTTTGTTTAAGTAGGTTTGAGATCGATGTCGTTAGAAGGGTTACCCTTCCGGCTTGGCCTGGGCAGGGTTATGGACTCTAGTGGTTATTCTTCAGGGCTCTTAGCTCAATTTGCATCTTGTCCGTACTCGGACGCTTTATCGTTTTAAAGGTGATTTGGATCTTTGTATTGTACCTCTGTATTCTTGACTCTTTGAGTCGCTGTTGTATATATATGTTTTGTGGGTTCCATCGAGGACTATTGTGTAATGATATTACTTCGTTTTCCACCCACACGCAAGTGCCTGGTGGGCACCTTTGAATCGTTTCTAAGCGGGTTTGGCGGGAATCGCTGAAACTTGCATAGGGCCGATTCTGAGGATGTTACAGGGATCATCATCATCCACCACTCCATCCCGCTGTAACAATTGTGTTGAATCTTGCATAGTTCTTAGGGGAAACTTTCCCGGTGTTGATTACTATAGTTGTTGATGCTTGTGACTGGAACCATTGAATTATTGTTTATGTTCAGATTGTTATCCATCATTATATCATCTTTGATCTTGATCCATATGATGTGTCATGAGTAGTTCGTTTAGTTCTTGAGGACATGGGAGAAGTCATGTTGTTAGTAGTGGAATTGTGTTGAGGTATCATTCAATGGTTTCATATTTAAGTTGTGGTGCTATTCTTCTAGTGGTATCATGTGAACGTCAACCACATGATACTTCACCATTTATGGGCCTAGGGGAATGCATTGTGTATTTGGCTACTAACTGTGGGGTTGCCGGAGTGCTAGAAAGCTGAACCCCTGTTAGGAAACCTTTGCAAAAGGGAGTGTATGATCTCAGAGTTTAAGGCTGTGGTTAGGTTTTTATCTTAATTGCTTTCTTGTAGTTGCGGATGATTGCAAGGGGTTTTAATCACAAGTATGTATTAGTCCAAGTAAGGTCAGTACATTAGCACAGGTTCACCCACACAACACTTATAAAACCAAATAAGATTAATCAGCTATATGAAACGAAAGCACTTGACAGTATTCCCATGTGTCCTCGAGAACGTTTGGTCCTCATAAGTATTCCCACCGAATTGTCCTTTGCTAAGAAATGATTGGGACACTTGCTGCAATTATTTGCTGTCTTTATTTACTTGCTCTTTATTTCCTTGCTTTATTGAAAACCCCTAATAATCTATTTGCTAAGTATTTACAGAGATTTCCTGCTCCATACCACTAGTCAACACCTTCTGCTCCTCGTTGGGATCGGCACTCCTATTTATCGAAAGTAGTACGATACACCCCCTATACTTGTGGGTCATCAATGACGAAGAGAACGAGGAGAACATTGACAGCCTGATTTTAGCCGAGTACGATGGTGAGGACTTGCTAGTAATTGAGTGGGACAAGGGCGATCCTAAGATTTCAGAATACACCATATTTGAAGCGATGCGGGACTGTTGTAATTCCCTTACTACATATTTTATTCGCACCAATAATGATTATGATGTTATTAAGAGTGATCCAGCAAGTTTCATAATGAAGTGCCCATATAAGAGGTGTAGGTGGAGGATGCATGCATCCACTATGCTCAGGAGCATTTTGGTTGAGGTATTACAACCAGTTGTTTATTTTAGATCACTGTGTAGAGTTTGTTAGTTGTACTTGAAATTTTCATTATGTTTTAGATAAAAATTAACCGGTTCTAACATTCTTGTCCATCTCGGGACAGCCAAAGGACAAAAAAACTAGCAAAGACTAGGTGGTTGGCAGATGCAATCATGGATTGGATGAGAGAGAACCCATCACTTGGTGCAACAGCGCTCAGAAAAGAAAAAGTTTAATATTATAGTACCCTATATGAGGATGTCCTATGCAAAGTAAATGTCTCTTGAGAGGATCAATGGTCCATGGAATGAAAGTTTTCAGTTGCTTTACAACTTCAAAGCTGAAGTGGAGATGGCTAGTCTAGGTAGTGTTGTACAGATATACAGGCATAAAGTTCAGTACAAAATAAGAGGGAAGACAATGGAGAAGGAGTGATTTAGAAGGGCTTTTGTTTGTTTCAAAGCATGCTAGCAAGGGTTTATGGATGGCTGCAGGCCTTGTTTGGCCGTGGATGCAACATCTCTTCTGACAGATTTAAAGGACAACTAGTAGCTACTACTATAATTGATGGCCACAATTGGATGTTCCATGTTGCTTATGGAGTTTCAGAGATTGAGTCAGAGGAATGTTGGACTTGGTTTCTGGAGAATTCGGTCGACCTTATAGGTCATCCACCAGGAATTACTATCCACACGGACACTTGCAAAGGTTTGGAGAAAGCTGTAGAAGCAGTATTCCCCGGAGTGGAGCATAGGGAATGTTTGCGACACTTAGTGTATAATTTTACAAAGAAATTCAAGGGTAAAGTTTATACTGACAACCTATGGCCAGCTTCATACACATACAGTTTGAAGAAGCACCTGTACCATTTGGAAGTGATGTATAAACAAAAACCTGCGGTGAAGCAGTACTTGGATGCACATCATGGAATGATGTGGTCAAGAAGCCGATTCAATGAAATTTGCATGGTAGACTACGTAACAAGTAACCTTGCAGATAGTTTCAATGCAAAGGTCAAGCCATTGAAAGGGCTTATGTTGTGGCAAATATTTGATAAGATTAGGCAGATTATCATGATAAAGATTGATTTGCGTCAAAGAATTGCATCAACAGTATATGTTGGCCATCTTATCCTCCCATCTTTCATTAATGCTTTGCATGCCAAGACAAAACAATTGAAGATGAAATGCATTAGAAGAGGAATAGAGGTTGAGGTAACGTACACTAATAGTAAAGATAGGCAATGGAGGTATAAAGTGAGTTTGGTTCATAGGACATGCCATTGCAGACAATGGCAGCTCCGTGGGACACCCTGCATACATGCATTGTTTTTCATGGGTGTTCTAGGAGACGAAGAGGGTTAAGTTGATCAGTACGTGTCGGAGTATTTCTCCGTTGCCAAATTTAGGGCAACATATGCTTAGAATGTTCCAGTCTTGTTTGGAAAAAACCAATGGATAGAAGTGGATCCAAGTTGCAAGCTATACCCTCTAGTTTTTACTAGACCAGCAGGTAGGCCAAGGAAGAATATTATAAGAGATAGTGCAGAGGGTGGTGCACCACCTCGACAACGTAAGTGCAAACGTTGTGGGATCCTAGGGCACATTGCTAGGCTTTGTAAAAATGCAGTGGACCTAGCTTATGGAATGGATGATCAGGCGGGATCAGCAAATGCAAATGAGAATAAGGTGTTTGAACGAGATTGAACCAGTGGATACATTGCAGATTGAACCAACAAATCAAGAGGACATTGAACCAAATGTAGAGCAGATTGAACCAACAGATCAAGAGGACATTGAACCAAATGTAGAGAAGATTGAACCAAATATAGGGGAGATTGAACCAATGGATCAAGATGAGATTGAACCAAATGAAGATGAGATTGAACCAAATGAAGATGAGATTGAACCAAATGAAGATGAGATTGAACCAGTCGATCGAGAGGAGATTACATCAACTATGTGGGAGATTGAAACCGATTTCAAGCGTAAAGGAATTACACGAGCAGATGTTGACGAAATGGAGGCAAAACTTTTTGAACCATATGAACCAGAGGATCGAAATGTGATTGTACGACATACTGAAGCACTTGATTCATTGGATGCAGAGAAAAAGAAGGGAAAAAAGGAAGAAGCTGATGGTGGACTCCAAGAATATTCTAGCTAGAATCACCAGGAGAAAGGTGGTGAACCCAACGAAAACACTAGGAGCAAGAAAAATGGATTTGAATTATTAATTTGAATTTGTGTGATAAATTTGAAATATTTTAAATGTTTGTATTGAATTCGAACTAGTGTGATGCTCCCAGGTTTGTATGTTGGATAATCCCATAATATATGTGTTGTTGCTAGTTTCTATGGTCATGCACCTAGTTTCCTAGCACTGCTCATTTTTTCCCTCGACATGTGGTCAACACATGGGGTTTAGCTAGTTCATCGCTTAAACATTGAGAAATTGATACAAAATTTGGCACACTTGTGTATCTTGGATTGATTTACCATATGGAATTTGAAATTTTTGGATTAACTTGTAATCAGCCACATTTTTCTTTTTCTAAGTGATTAAATTCAAAAAAAGGGTTTTAGGGTTAGTTTAATTCAAAAAAAGTAAAAACATAGTGCAACCTTCAAATAGAGTCTTGTTATGTTGCCTACAACCTAGCATGAATAATAAAGGAAAACCGAAATAAAGAGAAACATACTTCTTGGAATAAGCTACTAGCTATGAAGATGCATGGCTTCCTACTCAATCGACCTCCAAAATAACCCATCCTAAAACATACTTCGTCTATATAAGGCAAAATCTGTAACACTTGTGTATCTTTGAGTTGCAAACAATATAATGTCGGCCAAGATGAATTATTTTGTTCAAATAACACATTTCCATTTTTTATGCCAAAATCTTGAATTTCCCTTACTTATTTTTTTTATCCGAGTTCCCTTGTTTTCCTTAGCTCTACTTAGTTTTCCCCTCCCTCTAAAGTTCAGGGCCGGCTCTAAGGGGTCGTGACCCTGGCAACGGCCAGGGGCCCATGGCCAGGAGGGGGGGGGCAAAAATATGTTCATGTGTATATACCGTTTTATATACATCTTATTTGCAAAGGACCACTATCGTACTGTCCACACCATTAAAGGCAGACTCGATTGCGAGAAACCAAGAAGCAAGAAGGCGCACCGCGTATGACGCACGAGTTACGATGCCACACATGAGTACGCCATGAAGCCACGACTCGCGAGTCGCGATCTGTCTATCTCCAGGGCATGTCGATCTCCCTTCTCTTCTCTAGACAGCTCCTGACTCGATCTAGGGCTAGGGGGCTAGGGCCCTGCTCGATCAGCAAGACGGCATGGCGTTTAGGGGCTAGGGCCCTGCTCTGCTCGATCAGCTCTAGCCTCTCTATATAGAGTGCGATCACGAGCAGGCAGCAGTAGGCCCTGAACGGCGAGACAGACAGGCAACGGCTGATCCCCTCTACCCTGCTCCTAGTATATTAAATCAAAGCCTTGTTTTCTTTCATGTCTTTTGCCTTTTATGATTCTATATCAGTTTTTAATTTTTATATGATATAGTCGATTCCGTCGCAATTTTAGGGGATATGGCGCCAAGACAGATCTCTGGTGCTGCAAAAAGGAATAAATGGAAACGACAAAATGAACTTATTTAATGATAAAAAGGTGTGTTAAAAAGTATTTATTGGCAGAAAGTAGTGTTAATGTCAATGACGATAGTCAAAATCAAGAATCTAAATTGATCTTGAGATTGTACTCAATGATTTTGCTTCTAAAAATGCCCGAAGAAGCTTTTTTGTGAGGCATTAAAGCAATATTATCATTGAATTATTTCTTATTTGAGCTAATCAAACTAGCAATAAATACTACTTATTATATTTTGAGACTAAAATGTATTGTTGGGTGTTAACTTTTATTGTGAAAGTGATAGTAGATACATATATGAAATTTTTTATTGATATGTCTATGTATACATTAGCTTTAGGGGTCCACGTCGTCGACTTTGCCTAGGGCCTCGAGAAACATAGATCCGGCCTGCTAAAGTTTTCCTCACTTTTACCCTCCCGGTAAAGTTTTCCTCACTTTTCCCCTCTCTCCTGACTAAAACCCTCAGAACAGCTCAACTTGCGACCAGTTTGGATGATGTGCTCTGATTGGTCGAGATGTATGTCACGCGGATCTTGGCCAACCACCATTGGATACATCATGATCTGGCGGGCTGGAGGTCTCTCTCCCGATGGGCGCACCTACCTTGTACGGAGAGGAGAGCCCGATAGGCTGGATGTCTCTCCCTCCCTTTCCGTGTCGCACGTATACCAGCCGCATCAGTTTGGCTACGCTCTGGTTGGTCGAGATGTATGTCACATGGATCTTGGACAACCACCTTTGGATACATCATGATCCGATGGGCTGGAGGTCTCTCTCTATCTCTCTCCCGATGGCGCACCTACCCTGTAAACAGAGAAGATCCCGACGGGATGTATGTCTCTCCCTCCCTTTCCCTATCGCACGTATAACGGCGCATCTTCATCCCCTCCTATCGATGTACGGTGGCGCGGTACTAGGCATGGAGGTACAAACGGCGTGCGGTGGCACTGACCTAATCATGGCGGTCCGAATGGCGTGCGCCGACGTAGATCTAAGCATGGGAGTCAGAACGACGTGCAGCGACGCGGATCTAAGTCTGGCGGTTGGAACGGCATGCGCCGGCACGGACCTAAGCATGGGGGTCAGAACGGCTTGCGGCGGCGCGGATCCAAGAGTGGCGGATGGAACGTCGTGAAGTGGTGAGGATCTAAGCGTCTGAATTTTCTGTCTATGTCCGTCTCACTCCTGTTCAGCTCCTCAGATCCGTTGCTAATGAAAGTGACCGACGCGGTGATGGCGGTGCTGACAGTGGTCATCGATGCAACGGCGATTGAATCCATCATCCGCAACATCACCGCGACGATGCAGATCAAGCCCTCGTGAACCAATGTTGTGGGAGGTAGGCTGTGGCCATGGCTGGCACGTCGAGGTGCACTTTGATGGTAAAGGCCGGATGTAACTCGTGGTCGGATGGATGCGGCAGGGAGGGTGGCTAGCTCACCTTCCACTTAGTATTGGGACAAATTTGAGCCCAATTTGAACCAAAATTCTACGACTTAAAATATATGTATGATTTGAATAAATTTGATACTCCCTCCGACCCATATTAGTTGACTTAGATTCATCTAGATATGAATGTTTCTAGTCAAGTTTTAGTGCTAATATGGGTCAGAGAGAGTATGTATTTGAGACGTAAGACCAGTGGATATGCTCTAAAGCTGATTCATAAGTAGCAGTACTTGCTTTGACAATCTCCGGTGGGCTTGTATAAATTTGATTGAAATATGTATCATTTGAATCAAAATTGATAATCCCTCTGATTCATACTACTTGTCATTGAAATGGATGTTTCTAGCACTAAAGCATGTCAAGATACATCCATTTCAATGACAAGTAGTAATATGGATTGGAGGGATATGCTCTAAATTGATTCATAAGTAGTACGCTCTTTGACCCAAATTAGTTGATTTAGATTTGTATAGATTCGTTTGTATCAAGACATGAATTAGTTAGATTCATCCGTATTTTGACTAATTTGAGTCAACTAATTTAGATCGAAGGGAGTAGTACTTTCTTTAACAGATCGCCTCTCTGGAGAAGAAGAATGGGGCGCCAAGAAGAATGGGGAATGGTTGCTGCCGTCAATGCTGCAAGTCTACATGGCAGCCACGATAGCATCGACACAACGGTCATAACTGTTAGGGCCCAAATGTAACATCCCAAATTTCATCAAATGCAAAATCATGTTGTTGCATTCATATCATCATGGCATTATTACTTTGCATAATTTTTTTCAAAACTAAACCCTAAATAAAACCATATTTACACCCCTTTTATTATATATATGGGGCAAGGTTTTATTTTATTTTCAAGACCCAAAAATTTTTTTGAGTGATTGTTTGTGTTTGACACACTTTTGGACACAAGTATCACAGTACAAAATTTTGGTGAAGATTTGAATTCATTTGGATTTGAATTGGGCATTCAAATCTATTCTAGAAATTCAAAACAGAAAAGGAAAAAGAGAAAAGGAGAAAAAAATAAACATCAGCAGACCATTTGGCCCAGCAAGCCTAGCAGCCCACTAAGCCTACCCGTGGAACCCCTCTCCCTCTCTTTTTCTCACCAGCGCGCACACCCTCCCTCTCACTACCAGTGGCCCCGTAGCCACATCAGCATCGTCGTCCCCAAATCCCGCCAGTGACCAGCTCCACGGCTGTTTCCTCTGCTATCACTGTCGATTGATTCGCGCATTGATTGTCGTTGTTTCGCTGAGTAAATCCCCTTCCTGCTCCGGATACTTAACCCCCACCCCCTTGCGACCATTCCCCCCAACACTGCAACCCCCAAGCGCCGCCAGGCTCCTCGAATTTCAGCTCGCACCACTGCAGCACTGAACCACTCCGGCGAGCTATTCCGGTGAGCATAGCGCACCCCTCTTCCTCTGGTTCACAAGATCGTGATCCTCTCGCTCTCGCGCATCTCCTCATGCCAGTTTTTTGTCCAATATTCCCCCAGGTCGTTGTCCCTGTCAACCTCTGCAAGCACCCGAGGCACCGTCCTACTCCAACGATTAATTCCGGTAAAACCCGCACGCCCCTTGACCTCAGCTTCATGCGACTATGTTCGCCATGACTTTGCGCAGCTTCTAATGCTCACCGTTTTCTTGATTGCGCCCTTGGTTGTCGCCTTGTCTCCGGCAGTGAGCACTCGACTCCAGGATGAACTCTGGTGAATATGTGAGCCCATGTCCGTTCACCCCTGTCCAAGCCACGACCTGATATTCACCGTCTTCTCGCGAGCTCGATAAGCATTAACACCACCCCTACCCCTCTAGCCTCGCTGGCGCGTCGCCGCCGCCAGAGCCATGAGTGCCACTGGTTTTTGGTCGATCAGATCTGAGCCTTTGGATCTAAATCTAGTGGTTATGATTAGAATTAGAACGAAGGGGTAAGTTTAGATCTGAGCCACTTGATTCGCATTACATCTAACGGCACGGAAGATTGATCTAGCGCGAAGCGGTATGCGCCAATCAGACGCTGCCGCGTGTCACTAGTTTAGATTTAAAATCTGAATTTTGATCTATTAGTCATTCAAACTTGTAAACTCAATAACTTTTGATCTGTTTTTCCAAAAATTACAAATTTTACATCAATGGATTCAGAAAATGAAGCTCGTTGTATCTATGTCCTTGCTTTCGCCATTTGCTTCTATAAAATTGGGATTTTATGAAGAAGCATTTGTAGATCTATTTTGGCTATAAATTTTTTCAGAAAATTGTTTTAAAGTAAATTTTGGTTTATTTAGACTTTAGAAAGTATGCTTTGAATTCAGTACTGTTTAGTTTGTTTTGAAAAGTGTGAAAAAATCATTCATTTGCATTTGCATGCATTCATATATTTTTTTTGTTTGTATATTAAATGTGAATTTTGTGTTATGATTTGATGTGTAGATTTTGTGGATTGTGGAGAGTGTGATTTGATTGTGAGGATTGTACCTATTCCCCTAGCTACCAAGGCAAGTAATGCTTCATCTTTTTTTCCTACTATTTTATCTATGCATTAGTGATATTTTGAGTAGGATTTGCATGGAGATTTTTCTAAGTATGTGCTATGCTATGGTAAATCCTATAGATATTGTCTTAGTAGTTTTCCCTAAGTTAGGAAAGTTGTTATACTAATATGGTTAGCCTTGCTAGTATAAAGCAAGGGTGGAATATTCATGCTATGATATTATGCAAAATATATGACTACGTTTTTGATTAATAAAACAACATGCGAATGAATGACCTAGGTGTAATGGAAAGATTGGTTTGTGTTGAGTGGTTACACAAAGCCCATGTCTATGGTTTACCTTGTGTATCACACTTGTGGATGGCCACCCAGGAACAAAGAGATTTGAGATGTTTAGTATTGAGAAGCTTCTAGTGCAACCGCGAGGCATATGGGCTCTGCCCTGACCAACTAGGTTGCAAGAACTTAGCCGGCTGGACAGTTGGTGGTAGGTTTGTTAGGATGGAACGCGTCCATGGTGGTCTAAGGGAATGCTTCTGAAAATTCTCGTTTCAATGCATGTCGAGTCTTGTGGGGAAAGTGCAACGCCTCTCGAGAGGGTAAAACCTAAGTACTTAGCCGTGTCCCCGGTAACGGACATTTTGAGCATCAAAGACATTGAAATGATCAAGGATCTCCTCATCCCAATTTCTCTAAGTTAAAACTTGTGGTTGAACAAGGGTAAAGGTTCACCAATGTCTATTGGTGGTTCCTTGGGTGTTTTTGACAAACAAAAACTTGGTGTTTTCAACTAATAAGAAAAACCTTATCTTGAGCAAAGCCAGCCTGAACTACACTTAGCCAAATTCATATAGTTATTAGATGTTACTGTACTACTATGGTATCACTTGCCAATACAATTCGAAATGTATTGACCCTATGTGGCTGTAACTTATTATGTTGCAGGTTACTCTGATGGTGAATAGGGTTGTGAGTCTACACTCAACATGTTTGCATGTGGCAGATGAAGATGAAGACTTTATTTATTTTGTTAAGTATTGTGAACTTTATTTATTAGCCTTGGGCTAATGAGTTGTAAGAACTATGTATCTCTGGATATTACGATGTAATAATGACCTTTGTATCTGTGTACTTCATATTAAACTATGGATTCTAGCAATTCGATCCATTGACTAGCATTGCAATCACATGCGCCTTTACCTTAAATGGTGAGGTATTATAGATGGTATTAGAGCACGGTGTTGCCTGTAGGATTATGACCCTAAGATGGATTAGACTAAGGAAACCACTAGGAAAAATGCAACCCTTTGCAAATTCCACACTTGTCTCTTTTATTCTTGTAAACCTCTCCTAATCTTCTTTCTCATCTCTATTTCTAGATGGCCTCCATCAACGAAGCCGTCAAGAAGGGAGACGGAGTTTCCCAAGGCACTCAAAAAGTTCATGGTTAGCTTGGGAATACATGGTGAATCTGTATACAAAGGATTTCAAGTGATGTATGAAGGATAAGAATATTGGTGGGTACAAATCCACTTGTATAAAAACAAGGAGGACAACCACAAAGAGTCAGGATTTTGCATGGTCACCAACTCTGAAATGTATATGTCATTCTTTGACTCTGCAAGGAATGCAGCTTGGAATGCTATCAAGGAGCTTGGTGAAAGATTCAAGTGTAGAATGCTCAACACTCAAAATGACCTTAGAAAGGAGAAGAAGTATACCCAAGACTTGGAGACCGCCATAAAACGTCTAAGGGAGGATATCATAGACTTATAATATGAGTTAGAGTTGTGACGTATTCCAATAGTTGGACCACCAAATTTGTCGTTATCTCGCGTTAAAATTTTGATCATACCAACCTATGTGGTATGACAAAAAAAATTCTAAGTTATGTTTGAACCATAGTGCTTGTGATATATTATTGTATGCTATGACTTGTGTGTTTTATTGATGAATGTATGGTTTTGGCTTTTGTTACCTTATGTTTTTGTCCTTACTTGTGTTGTTTCTAATTTTCTCTATCCTATGCAATAGATGCCTAGCTTTGTTATCAGTACCGCCGAGGAGTTCAAGGGAACTTGTTTTGGTTCTCATATTGTGGAGCTCACAAGTGTGCTCAATCTTCCCCTCCCTAACATTAAGGGACTTCAGCTTACGAAGTTCGAGAGGAAGGATCTCTGGGGATTTAGAGTCTCGCAGCCAGGACGCCAGTCGGAGCCACCCACTGAGGAGATTGCTTTGAAGTTACACCATGACGACAAGGAGAAGGCACTCTACGTTGCCATGCATGAGCTATTTGGTCGTCTATGTGGACGTCACTCCACCGAGCTCAAGGGCCTCTACTTTCACCCATTTGTAAGACGTGACAAGGAGGGAGCGGCTATAGTGTACGACGATGCCACTAGGGAGACTATTGAGCTAGTGCGTCTCTATATTCAGGACCTAGAGAGCCTCGTTATGAACCTTGAAACTGATAGGACCAACGTCATGCTTAGCAATGACGAGCTTCACGTCCAGCTGAGGGAGAATGACAAGGACTTCGAGGAGAAGGATGATTGCATAAAGGAGATGGAGGCTAGTTTCTATAAGCAAGACAAGAGGTTAAAGAATCAAGAGAAGAGAGTTCCAGATAGGAACAAGAGGATCAATGAGATGAAGGACGAGATGGAACTCAAGGATCTTGAGTTAGAGACACAGTAGGAGGTGATTGAGAGGCTGCGTTCACAGAAGAGGAAGCTTTAGGCGAAGGTCACTGCCTTGACCACCATCGTGGAAGAGTACAAGTCAGGAATCGACGCAGCAGGACTTGCACTAGTGGAGATGGAAGTCGATATGGAGGAGTAGTGTTGACTACTTGGCTAGTTATCCATTTATCATCTTTTTTTATTCATCGAGTCGCATTGATCATCCAACATGTGTATGACTATACTAGTGTGTTTATTTTGCAAACTTGTTGGTCGTGTTGTTTAAACTCAAAGTTTATCTTGTGTTTACTTAATTGTGTTGGTTGTTGTGTTGTATTGTGCATGATAGAATCTATGGGTTATATCTCGTTGCTTATCCTTATTGAAACCACAGATGCCTCCCTGTCGTGCCAATCCTAATAATAACAACAACAACAATGGCAATGAGATGCAGCAGCTGATGACAACCTAGACTCAGTTGATGCAAATGTTGAACCAGTTTATGGCAAATCAAAATTAGAACCAAAACAACAACAACAACAACAACAACAACAATCAAAACAACCCACCAGCTTTTGATATGCTTACAAGGTTTGTAAGGTTGAGGCCTGCAAAGTTTTCTGGAACCACTGATCCTATGGTAGCCAATGACTTGGTCACTGTTGGTTTCACTGACGAGGAGAAAGTCAGATTTGCAGCACACCTGCTAGAAGGACCAGTAGCTACTTGGTCGGACAACTTCCAAATCACTACTCCTATTGAAGAAGTGACTTGGGCAATGTTTGAAGATGGTTTCCGCACTGCCCATATCTCTTCAGGAGTGATGAGTTTGAAGAAGAAAGAATTCCACAACCTTAAGCAACTCCACCACAGTGTTGCAGAATATATTGAGGAGTTTAACAATCTGGCACGCTATCCATCGGATGAAGTTGACACTGATGCAAAAAGGAAGAAGAAATTCGTTGAGGGATTGAATAATGAGATGTGCATGCAACTATTTGTTGCATATGTTCCAACTTATCAATCCTTGTGTGACAAAGTGTGGCATCCCGCAAAAACCACTACTAGAAAATCGCATTGTTTTTGTGCATTGCATCGTCATGACCGCATGCTCATGTCATCATGCCGCATTGCATTTGAGCATCGTCATGTCATCATGCATTTGTTTGTCAAAACCTATTTTCTAAAAGCCTAGTTTGGTTTTCTAAATATTCCCCGTCTCAATTTCAAATTAAAGCGCCGGTCTTTTCCGGGTCTTTTATTGTCTAAAAACTAATCACAAAAGTTATTTTAAATTAAATAAAAATCTATATTATTTTTAGGGGGCAGCCGAACCGGGCCGATCCGACCCAGTCGACCACCCCCCAGTACAAAATCAGCCTACCCAAAATCCTTTTCTACACCAACCTAATCTACCCAGCCCCCCTCCACCTCACCCTGACCAATACCCTCTCGCCACCTCACCTCTCCCTTCCCCCTATCCAATCAAACCCTGCCACCTCACCAAGCTGACCCACTCCCTTTACCCTCTCTCTCTCTTCCCCGGCCCCACCACCTGCCTCTCCTCGCGTGGGACACTCCCTAGTCCCCACCTGGCCGCGTCCCCGCACAAGAACACAACGCACGCCACTCACGCGCCCTCCCCCGCTCGTGGCCCCACTCCCTCACCCACCGCACACGCCACACACTCCCCAACCGCTGCCCACCCCGACCTGGACACGCCACTCACGCGCCTCCCCCGCTCGTGGCCCCACCTCCCTAACGCTCCCACCTCGAACCGTGACCCCACCCACGCGCCCCGCTCCTCTCTCTCCCCTCGCCCTCGTCCTCCCCGCGGCAGAGCCCCTCCTCGTCGTCCTGCACCCTCCCCCTCACCAGCGACCTCGCCCTCCACCCGCAGCCGCCTCGCCGGCCCCACGCTCGAGCGCCGCCTCCGCTCCCCGTCGACCTCCCTCTCCTCACCGCACCCCGACCCCGCGGCACCGAGCCCGACCGCCTCGCCGCCCTCCTCCCCTCCGCAGGCCGCCGGCGCCTCCCCGCCACGCAGGGCACCGCCGCCAGGAGCCCAGCCTCCCTCCGGCCCTCGCCGTCCTGGCCTCCCCGACCTCCTCGCCTCGCCGCCAGGGGCGCCCTAGCCTCCGTCACCGCCACCGTCAGGCCCGCCTACCTCGTTCCTCCTTCCCGGCTGCCATGCCCGCCGTCGAGGCCCACCTCTCCAGCGCGCCCCACCGCTCCTCCCCTCCCGGCTCCGCCCTGCACCGCCGCCGCCGGCGTCGCCCTTGACCTCCACCTTCCGCGACCCGCGGCCCCCGCCTCGGCCCTCTCTGCGTCCTTCCATGCCCGCCGGCGCGAGTCCCGCGACCCGCGCTCCTCCTCGCCGTGTTCGCCCTGCCGCCATCGTCTTCCTCCCCTAGCGCCTCTCCCCCGTGGAGCCGCCACCGGCCACAGCTGCTCGCCGTCGGTCGTCCCTAGTGTGCGGCTTCGCCGTCCGCCTCCTCTTCCTTGTCTAGGCCCCGCTGTTGCCGGAAGTCGCCGCTCGTCCGTACCGCATGCGCTCTGCCATGCGCCCAGTGCGTCCCCTGTCGGCCGAGCATCTCCCTCTCCATCCCCTGCGAGCTGGAGCGTGCCGATTTTCCTTTTCTTCTACAACATCGCAGCTTCGCACGCCCGCATGGAGGTCAGGTGACACATCAGTGACCATGCGGGTATTCTTTGGTGCTTGTGTGTTGTTTGTATCGAGGCTTTGCCCAAGACCTCCGACTAGATTCCTTTGATGCTAACAAAATCCCCGCACCGATTATAAGTGCGACCGAAGACCGTACCGAGCCGAAGGTGCCCGAAGAATCATAGACAAGAACTCCATCACGGAACATCAAGTACTCCTACATGGACCGATCCCGGAGTTCGAGGCCCGAACCCGAACACCCCCGAACCAAGACCATCACCAGAAACCCGAAGCAGCCCAGAGTACCACTCCAAGGCCACCGACAAGATCTTCAACATGCGTCGCCCGTGCTGAAGGCCGCCAGCGGACCAGCGACCACACATGCGACAAGACCTTCGTCCCGGATGCAAAGTCGAGAACCCGAACGCCAAGATCGCCGATGCGAATACGCCAAGTTCGTCTACCCCGGACACCGTGCGACAAGATCTACTTCACGGATCCGAAGACCCCGGTACCCGATCCACTCAAGTTCGCCATCGCGAGTCCAAACTTCATCGTTTCCCCTGTCGAACCCTGAGACCGGACCCCAAACCACATCGAAACCGCAAGATCTGCCGTACCCCGATGTGTGATTCCTTCCCGAGCCCTATTTTATAAAATGAAATATAAATTGTTGCATATTAAATTGTCATACTCGCATGCATATTGTCATGTGGTTTGGGGGGCCTTATGCCGATTCACCTAAATTAAATATGGGGCCATATGCGGGCTTTTCTAGTCTTATATTGGTCCCATTTAAATTTGTGTAGCGAACCGGTGATACTTTTTGCCATGTTAAGACAACATTTAAATTGCGGGTATCTAAACAACACGAACCTTCTAAATAAATGTCGGGACCCCGGTTCCGCTTAATATGACATAATCGCATCGCACCTTTGCCATGCCATACATCATACATCATACATGCATCATGCCCGATCTTCTGTCATAGTATTGAATAGTGCATCCGGTGTTTGCTCTAGTGCTTTGCTTCTTCACGGATTAGGCCGATGAGTTGATGCGAGTGTCGACCCGACCTTCGGATGAACCTTCGGCAATGTTTTCAGGCGAGCATCTCCCCCTTTCTACCTATCTTACTTTTATAGTATTTATTCCCTCCTGTTGATCTATTGCTATCTGTGTTGCGATGCTCTAGTTTTTCGTACCCGTGATTCCCTTGCAGCCTTATATTGCCTTGGACACATCCTATTACCTGTTGTTTGGTAGATAGTAGGACTTGCGCGTCGTAGTCGCTTGCTCAAGTGATGTTGCGTGTCGCCAAGTACCACAGTTGTTGGAATATAGCCGCATGTTTAATGTTGGAGATGATCATGGCTTTAATTATCGTTTACTTTAATTACTGTTTAACAACTAAAATTGAAGTAGGAAAATGCAGAGGCACAGGTGGGCAATAGATGTTATTTGGTTTTTAACCGTCCACTTGTGTCCCGTAGGACCCCGAGTACTTGATACCTGTTCCTTGAATATTCGCGCTATCCACATCCGGGAGGATTATGGGACCCCCAGGCGAGCTTGATTCATTCTTATTTCTTGGGGCCACAAACTAGTTTGAGGTTTTATTTACTATCCTGTACTTATGCCATGCTTTACTGCTTTATTACGATTGTGCGAGGAGCACCTGTACTGTTTAGGTAAGCGGAGTGTTTTCGCGGTATCGACAAGCCTAGTCACATTTTCGGGTTCCCAGTCGTTTACAACCACTGGCGCAAACCTTGAGTCCGTCTCGGAGTCAGCTAACTTCGTTGTGGGTGTACTCAATGGGGTGGCCCCCTGAAATATTTCTGAATCCTGTGATTGCTTTGTCGTGAAAGACTCGTTGGGTTTTTATTTGGTTTTTCCGAGGTTGATCGAGTGTGTGTTGCTATTTGTGCACCCCTGCAGGGTAAAACTTTCTGAAAGCCGTGTCCGCGGTTATGGACGACTTGGAGCACAGTATCTCGATCATAGACAACTATAACTAAAGTAGTGCTATAAATTTGACTTTATAATGACTAGTAATCAGCTTCACTATAATGGAATGGCTAAATAAAACTGCCAACAATTGCTTGTTTGGGTTGTCGCTTGCGACCATTGTACCTGACTAGTAAGTATTGCAACTACAACGGAATGGCTAAATAAAAGTACCAACAACTGCTGGGTTTGGGATATCTCATGCTAATTGTATTTGACTAGTAAGTGTCGCAACTACAACGGAATGGTTAACTAAAATTGCCCACTGCTTATTATATCAGGATGATTATCTATACTTGACTAGTAATTGCTGCAACGATAACTGAATAAGTAAGACTGCCAACTGTGTGAGTTCCTCGGTTGACTTCCTCGTTTGGTCTCGAGGGGGAAACACCAGGATGGGTTTGTTTGATGGTAGTATCAGGATGGTTCCGAATAGGTCTTTCTTACCCCTCTCTGATAGCCGCCAGTTGTATCGAGTCTCTATAGGTTGATTAGTGCATGTCGCACCGCCGCTTCAGTCCACCATACCTATGTAGGCGAGGACCGCCGAATTCTAGTCTCGCTGTGTACTGGCGTCAGTACTGACCGCTCTCTCTTTTTCTTTTGCCCTTTGTCGGCACCCCCTTTTGTTTAAGCAGGTCATGGGATCGACGTTGTTAGCAGGGTTACCCTTCCGGCTTGGCCTGGGAAGGGTTATGGACGCCATTGGTTATTCTTCAGGGCTCTTAGCCCCATTTGCATCTTGTCCGTAGCTGGACGCTCTATCGTTTTCAAGGTGATTTGGATCTTTGTTCCGTATATCTGTATTCTTGACTCATGGAGTCATGTTGTATATATATATGTTCTGTGGGTCCCATCGAGGACTGTTGTGTAATGTTATTACTTTGTTTTCCACCCGCACGCAAGTTCCTGGTGGGCACCTTTGAATCGTTTCTATGCGGGTTTGGCGGGAAGCGCTGAAACTTGCATAGGGCTGATTCTGAGGGTGTTACAGAGTGGTATCAGAGCCAAGTTTCGATCTTGGGACCTGTGGGTTATGGGCCCACCATGCTTCCGCTGCGCTCACCCTGGCATTGTAACTACCTCGGTGAATTACGCTCCTAGTTACAAGCCTGGATGAGCGGAAATGGTTGAAATAGTACGGTGGGGCCCAAATGCCACTCACAGGTAGACCTTTCGGCCGTCCCAACCATTTCCAAACATCGGGACAAGAACGGGCGGCGTAATCGGCAGGCGAAGGGATCAACTACATACACAAATGAGTATGTATGCAAGCCACCATACAACAGTACATCAGAGCCATTCCATCTAAAAAGAAAGGAAATATAGCAACGCCATACGGCAAGATTCAAATGTCCTAGATAGATATAATAGTTTAGGATATCTCCTCATACATCAAACATCAGAGTATCAGGCGGAAGAGGCAAACAAGATCCGAGTACGGATAAGAAGCAAATCGGCATAAGATGCCCCATAAATAAGCACATCCCGCCCACAGATCTCACGGATCACCGTCCCCGGAATCTCTACACTGAACGATCGTTGCCCACATCATCCGCCTCCTCCACCCAGTATCCATCTTGTGAGTGTACCTGTTCATCTGAATCAAATAATTTATCGTGTGAGACCCTAGGGGTCCTCGGCAAGTCTTTATGCCTCTAAAGGGGACACAACCTGGGGTGACGCAATTGCAATAAAAGATAAACCCTAACAGTTCTATAGATACTCGCTAACCATCCGCCTAACCAAAGATAGACGGATGTCCGTGAATTAATGAGAACAGTTATAACATTAATGTCATCAGACCCATCCTCCTCCTCACTTACCAACGAGGAAGCGGACGAACAAACCCCCATCCGTTGGCAATTTTATTAACCATTCCATGAGTGTTGCACTATTTACTAGTCAGTTACTTAGTCAAGTTAAAGCGGTACTTTAGTTATGCTTGTCTATGATCGAGAAACTGTGCTCCAAGTCGTCCATAACCGCGGACACTGCTTTCAGAAAGTTTTACCCTGCAGGGGTGCACAAATAGCAACACACACTCGATCAACCTCGGAAAAACCAAATCAAAACCCAACGAGGTTTTCACGACAAAGCAATCACAAGATTCAGAAATATTTCAGGGGGCCACCCAATTAATTATACCCGCAACGAAGTTAGCTGACTTCGAGATGGACTCAAGGTTTGTGGGGCCGGCTGTAAACGACTGGGAACCCGAAAGTGTGACTGGGCTTGTCGATACCGCGAAAACGGGTCACGATCCTAACAGACAGTGCTCCTCGCACAATCGTAAATAAAGCAAAGAAAGCATGGCATAAGTACAGGATAGTAAATAAAACCTCAAACTAGTTTGTGGCCCCAAGAAATAAGAATGAATCAAGCTCGCTGTGGGGTCCCATAAGCCTCCCGGATGTGGATAGCGCGAATAATCAAGGAACAGGAATCAAGTACTCGGGGTCCTACGGGACACAAGTGAGCAGGAAAAACCAAATAGCAGATATTGCTCACCGGTGCCACTTTCATTAGTTATCCCATTAATACTCAGGTTAAGTTGTTTAGGTACCTCGTTATCCATCAGACTCTCACATACCCTACGCATGCTATTCTACGACTCGCATGGCTCAAACAACTCCTGTAGTAATGGCTCATGGGATGGAGGAACAAGCTTGGTGGGGTTTAAAAGTAAAGGCTATGCAATACTTGGGATTCAGTTTAATGCAATCGCGACTCAATGATGCAAGAATAAGATAGAGGCAATAGGTAATATATGTATGCAAGCATGTGATAGTGCTTGCCTGGCAGCTCAGTTGAAGCGAGAGAAGGATCTGGGTAGTGCTCACAGGTCTCTGATATATCCCTCGCCGTCTATTCGAAGAAGACCCAAACAAACAAGGGCCAATATAAATAAAGTGCACAAGCATATGAATAAAATGCGACAAGCAAACAATCATGCTATGATGAATGATGCACAATTTGCATGGCAATAAAGTAGCATGGCATGGGTGAGGTGTGGAATACAAGAATAAATCATTTATTGAGTTTTGGCCCCATTTTATCCTCATATTAGTTGCTGTATACATTATATTTATATGATGCATGCTGCAAAACAGAACATGGACTGCATAAACAGAAAGGTCTCGTCGAGCTGATCATTTTAGACATATCATTTGTTAAATTTGGAGTTATAAATCAAAAGTTATTAATTAATTAAGGGGAAGGGCATTTTCTTGTAATTTTGTCAACTTGAAATTTAAAATGTGCAAAATATATTTTGGATGGCATATTTGAAATCCTCACATTTTTCTGATTCAAAAACATATATTATTTGTATTATTTGGAATTATGAATTTAAATTTATTTTAAAGTCAAAATTAGTCAACTGGAGTCAAAGTCAAAGGTTTGACTAGTTTGAATTAGATTTGAAAAGATTTGAATCAATGGTTGAATTCATTTTTAAAAACTAAACACTTTTCACGTTAAACTTTTATCCAAATTCGAATTTATTTGAAAGTTATGAATGAATTTGATATATATCATACTTCTGGATTTTATTTGAATTTAGATAACAAACAGATCTTTTGTTACTGGGAGGTGAGCTACCCGCAGCCAATGACGAGTGGGCCACAGGGCGAGAAGGGGCCACCGCGCGCGAGACTGAGCGATGCCTGACACGTGTGCACGGCGGGGATTGCGGGTTAAGGATGAAATTCCCCGAGGGCCTTTTTATAAAATGTTCCAGGGGGTGGGATTGGTTATGGATCAGACGAACTGAAGTTTACTCGCAAAATCAGCTAGCTGATCCCAACTTCGATTGAATATGGCGAGAGAACCACTGGGAATCTCGTGTTTCCGCAAGAATAAAAATTGGAGAGTGAACTACAGGGAGTAAAATTGGTGTTTGGAGGTTCTCCGTAGAAGGTCCAGAACGATAGGAAAATGGAGGGGAACAGGGGCTGCTAGAGTGTGGGAAACTGAATTTTATCGACAGCAAAAAGCGCGAGTTTTCCTGAACTTTAGAGGACGATGGCGATAAATCCATAGGGAATTTCGTCGAGACGCAAAAACCAAAATTGTAGAGGAACACAAGATTTACAAGATTGCTGTTCAGAGATTTGTCAAAGGAGACCTATAACGGAAGGGGCTCGTTGCGAAGACAGACGGAAGCGAATGCGGCTCTGACTAGAACGGCAGTCGACATCGATTCTCGGAACTTGGCGCAGAGAAAGGCTGGCCGGCGGGGCCTGGTACAGGGAGCTCACCGAGGGGTTTGCGAGGCAGCGGCGTGAGTAGCAGGACCTTCGGGATCAATTCCGTGTGGGTCGCGAGGTCGCCGGGGATGGGTCGCCGGCGTCAGAGCTCTGTAGGGAGCCGCGGTCACCATCAGAACCGGAGACAGGAAGGAAAACAAAAGGTCGAAACCAGGCCGGGGAGGGATGATCGGATACCTAGGATTCGGAAGCGAGGACGACGGCGGTGCACATCGCGTGTCAAGCAGGCGCCGGAGCTGCCGTCTGTCCAGACATGGCGGCGGAGGGGTGTGAGGAAAAAGGGAAGAAAAGGTAGGGTTTTCAGGGAGGAGCTCCGGGCAGGGATAAGAAGGGAGCAGGGTCCATTGGCTGCGTCTTCTTGGCCGACGTGACGACGGAGCAGATTTGCCACACCACCCTGCCCGCTTGAATCTGAGAGGAGGAGGCCGACGGAAGGAGATGCACAGGAGGCGGCGTCGAAGGAATGCAGTCTTGGGCCACTGGCAAGCTACTACGGCCCAAGAGGGAGGAGAGGGTTGGGCAGTGGGCTCTGGGCTGGACTTGCAGTATGAACCTCTCTCTTATTTCTTCTCCTATTTATTTTTATTTGTTTTGTTTGTTTCAAATTCAAGCAAGCATTTTATTTCAAATCCTTTTGAACCTTGCAGATAGTTTTGAACAGAGAATTTTGGGAACGCCAAAGATAGAAAGGAGGGAAAAAAATAGAAGTGGAGATGGGTGATGCCCACATACATAAAAGTAGCATGTGGTATTTTGGCATTTTACCAGATTAGGGTTTTAGTAAAAGAACAAAACTCTTTTTTTTCCAAAATATTGGACCCTAACAATGGCCCTTGATTGTATAAAACAAGATAGGTATACAAAGAGGGAGGGAGATGAGATGAGAGAAGATCCACTCAAGAATTCAAATTAAATCCAAAAGACTTAAATGTGGTGGTTCTTGCATGGCCCATGCATGAATAGTAGATGCCACATTTGATTTTGTGAGAACAAAATTAAATCCCATGGCATTTATTTCCATGCATTCCCAAATATGGAATAAAGGTCAATCAAAAGGAATTAGAATTAGATCCATCCCAACCCACATGGGCTAGATTAAATGCCAAAATAAAATAAAAGCCCATGGGTAATTAGGGTGGTAGGATTATAAGGTGGTGACAAAGAAAAGGTGATGGAGTCAATAAAAGATATGCCCCCAACTCAACTTGGGCATTTACACAATATCAAGAACCAAATACAATATCAAGAGGAAAATACAATTTTACAATGCAGATGAGAGAAGAACCAAATCAACAGGGTTTTATATGATGCTCAAATGCAAGATGGCATGATGGGATGAGCATGATATAATGATGATGCAACAATTATATATATGAAGTAGCCACATATTACTAGATCAAGTAGCATTACAGTTGTTAGACAATTGGGATGCTACAACTCTCCCCCACTAAACAGGAATCTCGCCCCGAGATTCTAGGAAGAAGAAGAAGACTCAAAGAGGGTAGGATAGTTGGCACGGAGCTCATCTTCACGCTCCCAAGTGGCTTCATCAACGGAGTGGTGCGACCACTGCACCTTGCAGAACTTGATGGACTTGTTGCGAGTCTTTCTTTCTGCGGTCTCAAGGATTTTTGTGGGGTGTTCTTGATAAGACAGATCTTCTTGGATATTGATTAGCTCATGATCCACGGTCCTGCCGGGATCCTTGAAGCACTTCTTGAGTTGAGAGATGTGGAAAACATCATAGACCTTGAGTTTTTCCGAGAGCTCAAGAGCATAAGCAACTTCTCCTCTTCTACCACGAATTTTGAATGGACCGATGTATCTAGGATCCAGCTTCCCTTTGATACCAAAACGGTGCGTGCCTTTCATGGGAGTGACACGAAGGTAAACGAGATCACCAGGAACATACACCATGTCCGTGTGCTTCCTGTCATAATTGCTCTTCTGGCGACTTTGAGCAATCTTCAGATTTTTAAGAATGATATGCACCTTCTCCTCCGCTTGAGTTACAATGTCAGAGCCAAACCAAATTCTTTCTCCTGCACCTGACCAACCAATCGGAGTTCTGCATTTGCGGCCATAGAGAGCCTCAAATGGTGCCATCTTCAGACTTTTCTGGAAGCTGTTGTTGTAAGAGAATTCAGCATAAGGAAGACATTCCTCCCACTTCATGCCAAAAGAGATGACGCAAGCACGAAGCATATCCTCCAATCGATTGATCCTTTAAACTTGTCCTTCTTGAGGGTGGTAAGTGTCTTGAAGTTCAACTTTGTTCCCAAAGCATTTTGGAAACTTTCCCAAAACTTGGAAGTGAAGATGCTTCCATGCGAACTGATCTCAAGCGGAACCCCATACAAGAGACAATTACTGATATAGAGCTCAGCCAACTGAATTCCAGAAATTGTTTCCTTGACGGGGAAGAAGTGAGCCACTTTAGAAAGCCTGTCAATGACAACAAAGATTGCATTGTTGCCCTTATGCGACCTTGGAAAACCAGTGATGAAGTCCATCTCTACTTTCTCCCATTTCCATTCCGGGGGTTTCAATGGCTGTAGAAGACCGAAAGGTTTCTGATGGACAGCTTTCACTCTGCGTCAGACATCGCACTCTGAGACATACTTGGCACAATATCGTTTCAATCCCGGCCACCAATATTGTGTTTTCAAGTCCATGTACATCTTTGTGCTGCCAGGGTGGATACAAAGAACATAATCATGCGCCTCCTTGAGAACTTGCTCTCTCAAACCCGGGTAGTTCGGAACAAACATCCGGTGTTCAAAGAAAAGCGTGCCTTGATCATCGACGTGGAAGGACTCATACTTCGGAAGCTGAAGTTTGGAGATGATCTTTTGGTGTGCGGATCACCAAGCTGACGAGAGTGAACCTTTTCTTCCAAGAGAGGGGTTGCTAGAAGGTTCAGGAGATACCCTTGTTCCACAATTTCAAGGTTGAGCTGACGGAATTCCTCGCACAAGAGAGGTTGTTGTTCTTCCATCATGAGGTTGTTGACATAAGCTTTGCGGCTGAGAGCATCGGCCATGACATTAGCTTTGCCCGGAGTGTAGTTGATGGTCAAATCAAAATCATTGATTGCTTCAATCCACCTCCTCTGCCGAAGGTTGAGATCAGTCTGAGTGAAGATATACTTCAGACTCTTGTGATCAGAAAATATTTCACAACGGTTGCCCAGCAAGTAATGCCTCCATAGCTTCAAAGCAAAGACAACTGCTGCGAGCTCGAGGTCATGTGTAGGATAGTTGATCTCATGCGTCTTCAACTGTCGAGAGGCATAAGCAACAACTTGTTTTTCTTGCATAAGGACCGCACCCAATCCTTGCAAAGAGGCGTCACAGAATATTTGGAAAGGCTTAGATGTATCCGGAGGAACCAAGACTGGTGTGGAAGTGAGCTTCTCTTTGAGTGTCTCAAAGCTTGCTTGACATGCAAGAGTCCAAAGGTATTTCTTGCCTTTCTTGAGGAGATTGGTAAGAGGCTTCGCTATCTTCGAAAAGTTCTGAACGAAGCGACGACAATAACTAGCCAAACCAAGGAAACTACGCACTTCTTTGACATTAACAGGAGGAAGCCATTCAACAATTGTCTTCACAGTTTCCGGGTTGACTGCAATGCCCTTGGCAGAGATGACGTGACCAAGATAGGTTACTTGAGGCAGCCAAAACTCACACTTTGAGAACTTTGCATACAAGCGGTTCTCACGAAGCTTGTTTAGAACACACCGAAGGTGTTCTTCATGCTCTTCCTTTGACTTAGAATAGACTAGGATGTCATCCAGATAGACCACAACAAACTTATCAAGATAATCCATGAAAACCGAGTTCATAAGCCTCGAGAAGGTAGCAGGTGCGTTGGTGAGACCGAAAGACATGACCGTGTATTCATACAGGCCATAGCGGGTGGTGAAAGCTGTTTTAGGCACATCTTCCTTGCGAATCTTGATTTGGTGATAACCACTTCTCAAGTCCAGCTTAGAGAATACCACAGCTCCAGCTAGCTGATCGAAGAGATCATTAATCCGCGGAAGGGGATAACCCTAGCAGTTCTATAGAAACTCGCTAACCATCCGCCTAACCAAAGATAGACGGATTTCCGTGAATTAATGACAACAGTTATAATAGTAATATCACAGATCCATCCTCCTCCTCGCTTACCAACGAGGAAGCGGACGAACACCCCCCATCCGTTGGCAGTTTTATTATCCATTCCATGAATGTTGCACTAGTTACTAGTCAGTTGCTTAGTGAAATTTAAAGCGGTACTTTAGTTATGCTTGTCTATGATCGAGAAACTGTGCTCCAAGTCGTCCATAACCGCGGACACGGCTTTCAAAAAGTTTTACCCTGCAGGGGTGCACAATTAGCAACACACACTCGATCAACCTCGGAAAAACCAAATCAAAACCCAACGAGGCCTTCACGACAAAGCAATCACAGGATTCAGAAATATTTCAGGGGGCCACCCCATTGAGTACACCCGCAACAAAGTTAGCTGACTCCGAGACGGACTCAAGGTTTGCGCGATGGTCAAACGATTTGGGAACCGAAAATGTGACTGGGCTTGTCGATACCGCGAAAACACTCCGCTTACCTAAACAGTACAGGTGCTCCTCGCACAATCATAAATAGAGCAATAAAGCATAATAAATAAAACCTCAAACTAGTTTGTGGCCCCAAGAAA
This sequence comes from Avena longiglumis, assembly GCA_030063025.1. NCBI lineage: Eukaryota > Viridiplantae > Streptophyta > Magnoliopsida > Poales > Poaceae > Avena > Avena longiglumis. The sequence continues at coordinate 283,139,271 of CP125976.1, forward strand.
TAAGAATGAATCAAGCTCTGGCTCAGGGGGGTCCCATAAGCCTCCCGGATGTGGATAGCGCGAATAATCAAGGAACAGGAATCAAGTACTCGGGGTCCTACGGGACACAAGTGAGCAGGAAAAACCAAATAGCAGATATTGCTCACCGGTGCCACTTTCATTAGTTATCCCATTACTACTCAGGTTAAGTTGTTTAGGTACCTCGTTATCCATCAGACACTCACATACCCTACACATGCTGTTCTATGACTCGCATGGCTCAAACAACTCCTGTAGTAATGGCTCATGGGATGGGGGAACAAGCTTCGGTGGGGTTTAAAAATAAAGGTTATGCAATACTTGGGATTCAGTTTAATGCAATCGCGACTCAATGGTGCAAGAATAAGCTAGAGGCAATAGGTACTATATGTATGCGAGCATGTGGTAGTGCTTGCCTGGCAGCTCAGTTGAAGCGAGAGAAGGATCTGGGTAGTGCTCCTGGGTCTCTTGATATATCCCCTGCTCAGTGTCTATTCGGAGAAGAACCAAACAAACAAGGGCCAACATAAATAAAGTGCACAAGAATAGGAATAAAATGCGTCAAGCAAACAATCATGCCATGATGAATGATGCACAAGTTGCATGGCAATAATGTAGCATGGCATGGGTGAGGTGTGGAATACAAGAATAAATCATTTTATTGAGTTTTGGCCACATTTTATCCTCATAATAGTTGCTGTTTGCATTATATTTATATGATGCATGCTGCAAAACAGAACATGGAATGCATAAACAGAAAGGTCTCGTCGAGCTGATCATTTTAGACATATCATTTGTTAAATTTGGAGTTATAAAACAAAAGTTATTAATTAATTAAGGGGAAGGGCATTTTCTTGTAATTTTGTCAACTTGAAATTTAAAATGTGCAAAATATATTTTGGATGGCATATTTGAAATCCTCACATTTTTATGATTTGAAAACATATATTATTTGTATTATTTGGAATTATGAATTTAAATTTATTTATAGTCAAATTAGTCATATTAGGCCAAAGTCAAAGGTTTGACTATTTTAAATAAATTCTGAAAATATTTGATTAAAGATTTGAATTGACATTCAAAAACAAAACAGTTTTCATATTAAGTTTGAATTCAAATACCAAACCATTTGAAAGTTATGAATTAGTTTGTATTTTAACAGATTGAAATTTGAATTTAAATTGAATAAGTTGGAAAAGATTTGGATTTAAAACAGATCGCAGGAAAATACTTTTATTACTCAGATTGAGCTAGCCACTTCCACTGACAAATGGGCCATGGTGCTGACTGGGACACACGCTTGAAGGGTTTTTCACCGCGGACTCACCTAGTCACAGTGAATGACAAAGGGCAGTGAGCAGACGCACGCACGTCCAAAGAAGGAGGCGACACGTGGCGGTCCGGGATCGCTGGTTGCAAAGCCAAAGGGAGGAGCAAAACTCCAGGAGTGGGCAGTGTGCCAGATGGGCTGCGGGTTGAGGCGGGAAAAAGGGCAGGGGTTTCTTTGCAAAACGTCGGCGGCTGCTGCTGTCTGCTGTCGGACGCGGCGCTGCCGGCGACGAAATCTGGCCGTCTCCCGGCGACGATGGCGACGCACCTAGCGAGAATTAGAAGATGATGCCAAAACAAAAGATGGAGGGGACAGTCCGGTCTACAACTTTCGTGTTCGGGGTTTCTCCGGAGGAGGGCTACAACGCGCGGGCTTCGACGAGGAACAGGCGAGGCTGCAGATGGCTGTCGCCGCTGGCGTGTGTGGCGGCGTGCAGGGTGTTCAACGGACGGCGGCGATGCTACGGTGCACTAGAGGGGAGGGGACCATGTCTGGGAGGTAGAAGGGCTCACTAGGAGCTCGTCGGTGGGGTTGGTTCGGGCAGAGGAGCCGGCGATCGTCGACGAGGCTGGCGGCCGGAGCTCCTGGTACTCACGGGCACGGCGGCGGCGAGGCTTCTCCATGAAGCCGTGGCGACCTCCGGTACAGCGTGATGTAGGGGAACGAGACGAACCTCCTGGACGCCTGGGACACCTTCTAGCACAGCTCCAACCGCCCTTCTTCTGGCCTGGCCGATCTAGGGTTTAGAGGGGCATGGGGTGGCCATGGCCATGCTTGGGGAAGGAGGAAGGACGGAGAGGGGTTCCTGGGGTCTCAGATCTCGATTTGGGGTGCCCGGGGTGGTTGGGGTGATGAGGGAGAGGGGAGAGGCACATTGGAGGTGGTGGCCACTTTTATGCAAAAGGGAGAAGGGTGGCTCGGGTTTGGCTAGGGTTTGGACAGAGGGGGGACCAGGGGATGCACATGGGAGGGGGTGGTTAGGTGGGGCCGAGCTAGGTGAGAGAGAGAGAGAGAGGGAGGCACTAGGGTTAGATTAGAGGGGGTATGGCTCGGGTTAGGGTTAGATGGGGTAGCTAGGGTAGGGGGGAGGTTAAAGAGAGAGGGTTAGATGAGAGAGAGAGATGAGGGAGGGTGGTGTGCTCTTTTGACAAAACCAAACAAGATCAAGCCAAGCTCAAACAAGATCTAGTCAAAAGAGAGGAGGGGGAAAATGGTGGTGAGGGTTTTTAGGGTTAGAGCATGGCCAAGGCAAGACCAACCAAAGGGGTGTAGGGTTTGCATGCATCAAGCTAGATCAAGCAAAAGAAGGAGAGAGAGAGAGAGAGGAGAGAGGATGATCCACTCAAAGGATTTCAAATAAAATCCAAAAGACTTGTTCTTGCATGGCCCATGCAAGCATTTAATGCCATGTGTCATCCTTGTGAAAACAAAGTAATAAACATGGCATTATTCTCATGCATCCCCAAAATGTGGAGTAAAGGCCAAGCAAAAGAATTTATAGGATTGGACCCACCCTATCTCTCATGAGCTTGATTAAACACCAAAAGAAAATTATTACAAGCTCATGGATAATGGGATGGTGGAATTGTAAGGTGGTTAAAGAAAGGTGGTGGAGTTGAATAAAACATATGCCCCCAACTCAACTTGGGCATTTAACAATATATCAAGAACCAAATACAATATCAATAGGAAAATACAATTAGCAATGCATATGAGAGAAGAACCAACACAAAAATGGGTTTTATATGATGCTCAAATGCAAGGTGGCATGATGACATGAGCATGATATACTGATGATGCAACAATTATGTCTAGGAAGTAGCCATTATATTACTAGACCAAGTAGCATTACAATTTGTTAGACAAATGGGATGCTACAACTCTCCCCCACTAAACAGGAATCTCGCCCCGAGATTCTAGGAAGAAGAAGAAGAAGACTCAAAGAGGGTAGGATAGTTGGCACGGAGCTCCTTTTCACGCTCCCAAGTGGCTTCACCACTGCACCTTGCAGAACTTGATGGACTTGTTGCGAGTCCTTCTTTCTGCGGTCTCAAGGATTTTTGTGGGGTGTTCTTGATAAGACAGGTCTTCTTGGAGATTGATTAGCTCATGATCCACGGTCCTGCCGGGATATTTGAAGCACTTCTTGAGTTGAGAGATGTGGGAAACATCATGGACCTTGAGTCTTTCCGGGAGCTCAAGAGCATAAGAAACTTCTCCTCTTCTTCAACGAATTTTGAAAGGACCGATGTATCTAGGAGCCAGCTTTCGTTTGTTACCAAAATGGTGCGTGCCTTTCATGGGAGTGACACGAAGGTAAACGAGATAACCAGGGACATACACCATGTCCGTGTGCTTCCTGTCATAATTGCTCTTCTGGCGACTTTGAGCAATCTTCAGATTTTCAAGAATGATATGCACCTTCTCCTCCGCTTGAGTTACAATGTCAGGGCCAAACCATATTCTTTCTCCTGCACCCGACCAACCAATCGGAGTTCTGCATTTGCGGCCATAGAGAGCCTCAAATGGTGCCATCTTCAGACTTTTCTCGAAGGCTGTTGTAAGAGAATTTAGCATAAGGAAGACATTCCTCCCACTTCATGCCAAAAGAGATGGCAAGCACGAAGCATATCCTCCGAATCTGATTGATCCTTTCAAATTGTCCTTGCGACTGAGGGTGGTAAGCTGTGCTGAAGTTCAATTTTGTTCCCAAAGCATTTTGGAAACTTTCCCAGAACTTGGAAGTGAAGATACTCCCACGGTCTGAACTAATCTCAAGCGGAACCCCATACAGGGAGACAATTCTGTTGATATAGAGCTCAGCCAACTGAATTCCAGAAATTATTTCCTTGACGGGGAAGAAGTGAGCCACTTTAGAAAGCCTGTCGATGACAACAAAGATTGCATTGTTGCCCTTCTGCGACCTTGGAAAACTAGTGATGAAGTCCATCTCTACTTTCTCCCATTTACATTCCGGGGGTTTCAATGGCTGTGGAAGACCGAAAGGTTTCTGATGGACAGCTTTCACTCTGCGGCAGACATCACACTCCGAGACATACTTGGCACAATATCGTTTCAATCCCGGCCACCAATATTGTGTTTTCAAGTCCATGTACATCTTTGTGCTGCCAGCGTGGATAGAAAGAACAGAATCATGCGCCTCCTTGAGAACTTGCTCTCTCAAACCCGGGTAGTTCGGAACAACCATCCGGTGTTCAAAGAAAATCGTGCCTTGATCATCGACGTGGAAGGACTCATACTTCGGAAGCTGAAGTTTGGAGATGATCTTTTTGGTGTGCGGATCACCAAGCTGACGAGAGCGAACCTTTTCTTCCAAGAGAGGAGGAGCCAGAAGGTTCAAGAGATGCCCTTGTTCCACAATTTCAAGGTTGAGCTGACGGAATTCCTCGCACAAGAGAGGCTGTTGTTCTTCCATCATGAGGTTGTTGACATAAGCTTTGCGGCTGAGAACATCGGCCATGACATTAGCTTTGCCCGGAGTGTAGTTGATGGTCAAATCAAAATCATTGATTGCTTCAATCAATCTCCTCTGCCGAAGGTTGAGATCAGGCTGAGTGAAGATATACTTCAAACTCTTGTGATCAGAAAAGATCTCACAACGGTTGCCAAGCAAGTAGTGCCTCCATAGTTTCAAATCAAAGACAACTGCTGCGAGCTCGAGGTCATGAGTAGGATAGTTGATCTTATGCGTCTTCAACTGTCGAGAAGCATAAGCAACAACTTGTTTTTCTTGCATAAGGACCGCACCCAATCCTTGCAAAGAGGCGTCACAGAATATCTGGAAAGGCTTAGATGTATCCGGAGGAACCAAGACTGGTTTGGAAGTGAGCTTCTCTTTGAGTGTCTCAAAGCTTGCTTGACATGCAGGAGTCCAAAGGTATTTCTTGCCTTTCTTGAGGAGATCGGTAAGAGGCTTCGCTATCTTCGAAAAGTTACGAGCAGCGGCAATAACTAGCCAAACCAAGGAAACTCCACACTTCTTTGACATTAACCGGAGGAAGCCATTCAACAATTGTCTTCACAGTTTCCGGGTTGAATGCAATGCCCTTGGAAGAGATAACGTGACCAAGATAGGTTACTTGAGGCAGCCAAAACTCACACTTTGAGAACTTTGCATACAAGCGGTTCTCACGAAGCTTGTTTAGGACACACCGAAGGTGTTCTTCATGCTCTTCCTTTGACTTAGAATAGACTAGGATGTCATCCAGATAGACCACAACGAACTTATCAAGATACTCCATGAAAACCGAGTTCATAAGCCTTGAGAAGGTAGAAGGTGCGTTGGTGAGACCGAAAGACATGACCGTGTACTCATACAGGCCATAGCGGGTGGTGAAAGCTGTTTTAGGCACATCTTCCTTGCGAATCTTGATTTGGTGATAACCACTTCTCAAGTCAAGCTTAGAGAACACCACAGCTCGACTAGGCGATCGAAGAGATCATTAATCCGCGGAAGGGATATTTATTCTTGATGGTTTTAGCATTGAGAGCCCGATAGTCAACACAAAGTCTATCACTGTCTCGCTTCTTCACAAAGATTGTTGGGCTACCCCAAGAAGAAATCTTGTGTTGAATGAAACCCAACTTCTCTTGTTCATCAAGCTGTCGTTTGAGTTCGCCAACTCAGCGGACCCATTTTATAAGGCCGCATGGAGATACGAGCCTTCGTGTTCAAGCTCAATTACAAACTCAACCTCACGATCCGGAGGCATACCCGACAACTCTTGGGAAAGACATCCGGGAACTCACAGACCAGGAACACTCGAATAGCTTCCATAGCATCATCATTCGAGCCGCCAAGAGAAAAGCTGGATAGCAGTGGACTTGGAGAATAGACTATATGGCCTTCAGGAACCTTCAGAGAAACCGAGCGTTCAGCACAATCAATCACAGTTGCATTTGTTGTCAACCAATCCATGCCCAAGATGACATCAATGTCAGAATTGCCCAGAACACTTGAGGATGCCGAGAACGAAGAGCCACCAATCTCAATTTGATTGCCATGGCTGATTTTAGAAGCTGCCATATTTGCTCCAGGAGAAAGGACCATTAACCGCTTGAGGAGAGGAACCAACGCTAACCCATTCTCATATGCAAACTTGATAGAAACAAAAGAATGCGATGCACCAGAATCAAACAAAACTCGTGCAGGGACTGAGATAACGGGAAGCATACCCATCACAACTCAGTGCATGCTCGAGCTTGGCGTTGACCGCGATTGGCACGAGCAATGTGAGACACGGGCTTGGTGTTGTTGTTGAGAGCCCGAGGTGGTGGTGCACGAACCAAAGGAGAGCTTGCCGCAACTCTTGGAGGGGGTGGAGGAAGAGCTTTGTTTTTCATCGCACAGTTCCAGCTTTGATGCCCAGAGTCTCCACACGTGAAACAAGCACCAGGTGGACATGGAGCAATGTAGCCAGGGACTCCGCCAGGCGCTCCAGGGTAGTGGTGGTTGTAGCCCCTGGGAGCAGCAGTGAGGAAGTTTGTTGGCCTTGCCGCGTAGCTTGCAGGTCTTGGTGGAGCCGGGAGCGACGGTGGGGTGTTAGGAACCCAGACACAACGCTTAGAGGGAGCTGACATAGCTGAAGAGCTTGGTGCATCACGGTTGTGTTTCTTTGACTCCTCAAACACTTGCCTACTTGCTTCTTCCTGCAGAGCTGTATGCTGAAGTTCCAGAAAAGACGTCGGCCTTGCATGTGTGATTGCATATTTAATCGATGCATTGAGCCCTTGCCGGAACCTCTTTTGCTTCTTCTTGTCATCGGAGATCTCATCGCCACCATAACGAGAAAGTTTCATGAAGTTCCTGATGTAGGTATTGACATTGTCATTTCCCTGCTTGAGGTTGAGAAACACTTCCTGCATCCTTTCCATGAAAATTTCTGACAGATACTGCTCTTTGAACGCTCCAGTGAACTGTTCCCAAGTAGGCTGAAAACCAGTCGTTGCCTTCGTGTAATTCTCCCACCGTAGAGCTGCATCTCCCTTGAAGGTGAGTAGCACATTTTACCCATTCTTGCTCAGAACATCAGGTCTCCAGAGCCTTGACATCTCATGCAACCAATCATCATCAAGTGGTTGATCGGAAACATCAAATTGGTGAGGTTGAACTTGAGGAAGCTTTTGATGTCTCCTCGCTTGGGAGGTGGACGTGTGCGGAGCAAACTCATTCCTCGACACTTTCCTCAAAATCTGTTGGTTCTGCATTGCTGCCAAGGCATTGGCGATGTTTGACAACGGACCCAGTTCGGTGGTATGTCCTCATCGAGCAGGCGTGGTGGAGCCATCCTGTGATTGATATAAAACACAAGTCAGTACTATAATGGAGAATAATAATAATCCAAAATAGTACCAAGATGGAATTAACCAAGATTAAAGGATACAATTTACTAAGATGATATTAAAATATCAACAAAGTTCAAAGCACCTAGAAGATATTAAGCATATCGCACACGACTGAAAAGGAGTGTGGTACTGATGATATATCAAAGAAAAAATTTCCACAAATTTCGGCATTAAAATACCAATAGATGCGCAAAATCACTTAACGAATCAAGATTAGTGACTCTACCAATTCAATATACAAGAGCGAATGATAAGAGTAGTGGTATGGTCGCGACTCCATCCCGCACTCAAATCATTACTCCGCACATGAATAAGTAGAACACATATCCTAACCCCTTCTTCTCACAACGAACCTAAAGATTAGCAACTACGGAAATGAACACCCCAAACAAGATAACGTCGGATAACAAAGAGTAAGACAGATCGCGGCGGTATACAACGAATCAGATAGATCGCGTCGGTTTGCAAACGCCTGTCGGTATGGAATGTACCAACAGTTGATAACCAAAAGGCCGATTGTGATAACAACTTGGATGCAACAGATAGACAAGGAATTACACACACACACACAAACACACAACCTATGGTACTACGGAAACCCAGAACACGTGAATCCTAGTTTGAACTTTTAAGAAGAGGATTGAAAACGTTACACTTCCTTACTAGAAAGGGGTGGGTGGGTGGGTAAGAAGAAAAGTGGAAGCAGTCCTACTCTCATGTTTTGTTTTTCCCTAATATACATAACTACCAAAAATATTTGCTAGACTAACAACAACCATTTGGCTGAGACCCTGAAGGGCGGGATGGATCTGATACCAATTGTAACTACCTCGGTGAATTACGCTCCTAGTTACAAGCCTGGATGAGCGGAAATGGTTGAAATAGTACGGTGGGGCCAAAATGCCACTCACAGGTAGACCTCTCGGCCGTCCCAATCATTTCCAAACATCGGGACAAGAACGGGCGGCGTAATCGGCAGGCGAAGGGATCAACTACATATGTATGAAAGCCACCATACAACAGTACATCATAGCCATTCCATCTAAAAATAAAGGAAATATAGCAACGCCATACGGCAAGATTCAAATGTCCTAGATAGATATAATAGTTTAGGATATCTCCTCATACATCACACATCAGAGTATCAGGCGGAAGCGGCAAACAAGATCCGAGTACGGATAAGAAGCAAATCGGCATAAGATGCCCCATAAATAAGCACATCCCGCCCACAGTTCTCACGGATCCCCGTTCCCGGAATCTCTACACCGAACGATCATTGCCCACATCGTCCTCCTCCACCCAGTATCCATCTTGTGAGTGTACCTGTTCATCTGAATCAAATAATTTATCGTGTGAGACCCTAGGGTACTCAGCAAGTCTTTATGCCTCTAAAGGGGACACAACCTGGGGTGACGCAATTGCAGCAAAAGATAAACCCTAGTAGTTCTATAGAAACTCGCTAACCATCCGCCTAACCAAAGATAGACGGATTTCCGTGAATTAATGACAACACTTATAACAGTAATATCACAGATCCATCCTCCTCCTCGCTTACCAACGAGGAAGCGGACGAACACCCCCCATCCGTTGGCAGTTTTATTATCCATTCCATGAATGTTGCACTAGTTACTAGTCAGTTGCTTAGTCAAATTTAAAGCGGTACTTTAGTTATGCTTGTCTATGATCGAGAAACTGTGCTCCAAGTCGTCCATAACCGCGGACACGGCTTTCAGAAAGTTTTACCCTGCAGGGGTGCACAATTAGCAACACACACTCGATCAACCTCGGAAAAACCAAATCAAAACCCAACGAGGCCTTCATGATAAAGCAATCACAGGATTCAGAAATATTTCAGGGGGCCACCCCATTGAGTACACTCGCAACGAAGTTAGCTGACTCCGAGACGGACTCAAGGTTGGCGCCAGTGGCTGTAAATGACTGGGAACCCGAAAATGTGACTGGGCTTGTCGATACCGCGAAAACACTCCGCTTACCTAAACAGTACAGGTGCTCCTCGCACAATCGTAAATAGAGCAGTAAATCATGGCATAAGTACAGGATAATAAATAAAACCTCAAACTAGTTTGTGGCCCCAAGAAATAAGAATGAATCAATCTCTAGCTCAGGGGGGTCCCATAAGCCTCCCGGATGTGGATAGCGCGAATAATCAAGAAACAGGAATCAAGTACTCGGGGTCCTACGGGACACAAGTGAGCAGGAAAAACCAAATAGCAGATATTGCTCACCGGTGCCACTTTCATTAGTTATCCCATTACTACTCAGGTTAAGTTGTTTAGGTACCTCGTTATCCATCAGACACTCACATACCCTACACATGCTGTTCTACGACTCGCATGGCTCAAACAACTCCTGTAGTAATGGCTCATGGGATGGGGGAACAAGCTTCGGTGGGGTTTAAAAGTAAAGGTTATGCAATACTTGGGATTCAGTTTAATGCAATCGCGACTCAATGGTGCAAGAATAAGATAGAGGCAATAGGTACTATATGTATGCGAGCATGTGGTAGTGCTTGCCTGGCAGCTCAGTTGAAGCGAGAGAAGGATCTGGGTAGTGCTCCTGGGTATCTTGATATATCCCCTGCTCAGTGTCTATTCGGAGAAGAACCAAACAAACAAGGGCCAACATAAATAAAGTGCTCAAGCATAGGAATAAAATGCGTCAAGCAAACAATCATTCCATGATGAATGATGCACAAGTTGCATGGCAATAATGTAGCGTGGCATGGGTGAGGTGTGGAATACAAGAATAAATCATTTTATTGAGTTTTGGCCACATTTTATCCTCATAATAGTTGCTGTTTGCATTATATTTATATGATGCATGCTGCAAAACAGAACATGGAATGCATAAACAGAAAGGTCTCGTCGAGCTGATTATTTTAGACATATCATTTGTTAAATTTGGAGTTATAAAACAAAAGTTATTAATTAATTAAGGGGAAGGGCATTTTCTTGTAATTTTGTCAACTTGAAATTTAAAATGTGCAAAATATATTTTGGATGGCATATTTGAAATCCTCACATTTTTCTGATTTGAAAACATATATTATTTGTATTATTTGGAATTATGAATTTAAATTTATTTATAGTCAAATTAGTCATATTAGGCCAAAGTCAAAGGTTTGACTATTTTAAATAAATTCTGAAAATATTTGATTAAAGATTTGAATTGACATTCAAAAACAAAACAGTTTTCATATTAAGTTTGAATTCAAATACCAAACCATTTGAAAGTTATGAATTAGTTTGTATTTTAACAGATTGAAATTTGAATTTAAATTGAATAAGTTGGAAAAGATTTGGATTTAAAACAGATCGCAGGAAAATACTTTTATTACTCAGATTGAGCTAGCCACTGCCACTGACAAATGGGCCATGATGCTGACTGGGACACACACGTGCAGAAGGGGTTTTTGTCACCGCGGACTCACCTAGTCACAGTGAATGACAAAGGGCTGGCAGGCGAGGGCACGCACGCTGGCCAAATGAGGAGGCGACACGTGGGCGGTCCGGGGACTGCGCGGGTTGCAAAGCCAAAAGGGGAGGAGCCTTTTTGAAAAACTCCCGCAGGAGCTGGCAGGTGGGCCAGATGGGCTGCGGGTTGAGGCGGGAAAAAGGGCAGGGGTTTCTTTGCAAAACGTCCGGCGCCGCTGCTTGTCGGATGCGGCACGGGCGCACGAATCTGCCGTCTCCATGACGATGGCGACGCACCTAGCGAGAATTAGAAGATGATGCCAAAACAAAAGATGGAGGGGACAGTCCGGTCTACAACTTTCGTGTTCGGGGTTTCTCCGGAGAAGGGCTACAACGCGCGGGCTTCGACGAGGAACAGAGGCAGGGGCTGCAGTAGATGCTGCTGTCGCTAGAGCTTGTGGCGCATGCAAGACACGGGTGTTCGACGGACCGGCGACGCCACGGTGCACTAGAGGAGGGACCATGTCCGGGAGGAAGGGCTCACCAGAGCTCGTGGGGGTTGGTTCGGGCAGAGGAGCCGATCGATCCGACGAGGCTGGCGGCGGAGCTCTGGTACTCACGGGCACGGCGCGGCGAGGCTTCTCCGGCGAGCTTGATGCGACCTCCAGACAGCGTGATGTAGGGAGACGAACCTCCTGGACACCTGGGACACCTTCTAGCACAGCTCCAACCGCCCTTCTTCTGGCTTGGCCGATCTAGGGTTTAGAGGGCCATGGGGTGGCCATGGCCATGCTTGGGGAAGGAGGAAGGAGGGAGAGGGGTCTCAGATCTCGATCTGGGGTGCCCGGGGTGGTTGGGGTGATGAGGGAGAGGGGAGAGGCACATGGGAGGTGGTGGCCACTTTTATGCAAAAGGGAGAAGGGTGGCTCGGGTTTGGCTAGGGTTTGGACAGAGGGGGGACCAGGGGATGCACATGGGAGGGGGTGGTTAGGTGGGGCCGAGCTAGGTGAGAGAGAGAGAGGCCGAGAGAGAGGGAGGCACTAGGGTTAGATTAGAGGGGGTATGGCTCGGGTTAGGGTTAGATGGGGTAGCTAGGGTAGGGGGGAGGTTAAAGAGAGAGGGTTAGATGAGAGAGAGATGAGGGAGGGTGGTGTGCTCTTTTGACAAAACCAAACAAGATCAAGCCAAGCTCAAACAAGATCTAGTCAAAAGAGAGGAGGGGGAAAAAGGTGGTGAGGGTTTTTAGGGTTAGAGCATGGCCAAGTCAAGACCAACCAAAGGGGTGTAGGGTTTGCATGCATCAAGCTAGATCAAGCAAAAGAAGGAGAGAGAGAGGTGAGAGGATGATCCACTCAAAGGATTTCAAATAAAATCCAAAAGACTTGTTCTTGCATGGCCCATGCAAGCATTTAATGCCATGTGTCATCCTTGTGAAAACAAAGTAATAAACATGGCATTATTCTCATGCATCCCCAAAATGTGGAGTAAAGGCCAAGCAAAAGAATTTATAGGATTGGACCCACCCTATCTCTCATGAGCTAGATTAAACACCAAAAGAAAATAATTACAAGCTCATGGATAATGGGATGGTGGAATTGTAAGGTGGTGAAATAAAGGTGGTGGAGTTGAATAAAATATATGACCCCAACTCAACTTGGGCATTTAACAATATATCAAGAACCAAATACAATATCAATAGGCAAATACAATTAGCAATGCATATGAGAGAAGAACCAACACAAAAAGGGGTTTTATATGATGCTCAAATGCAAGGTGGCATGATGACATGAGCATGATATACTGATGATGCAACAATTATGTCTAGGAAGTAGCCATTATATTACTAGACCAAGTAGCATTACAATTTGTTAGACAAATGGGATGCTACAACTTACCCCTCTGCTGCTCTCCTCTCACCTCCGCGTGTTTTGAATCCGCTCTTTTCTCCCTCTCCGAGTCTAGGATTTCTCGTGGTTGGGTTCCATCGTACCTTCAGGGTTTCACTTCCTCTTTGGTAACGGTGTTCTACCATTCGGTGTTCATACTGTCTGAGGAATCCGTCTACTGTGGTACCATTCTTTGTTCCTTGTTTGTGCCTTCCGGTGTTTTTCCGACGCGACGACATCATCTACGCCAGATCCGATGCAGAGTCTGCATCACTCCTTTGTTTCTGAACTTCGATTGTCGAGATCTTTAGTCTAATTCCGAGAGTTGGTTGCATAATTTCCTATTCATGTGCAGAGCAATGCTTTGGGTGCGGGATGGACTGATCACCATCCGACTACTCTTATCATTCGCTCTTGCACGTTGAATGGTGAATCATTGCAGTTATACTCCTTCCGCGGAAGTTAGAGGTGGCTTTACCCTTTTGAGACCTTTACCTTCATCTTTGTTTCTCCGGAGTGTTCTCTCGACGAATGGGGAACAACCCTTGTTGGTGGTGTCGCGAGGATATACACGAAGCACGAAGGATCAGATCGTCGGCCTTCTTCCCTGTACCATGAGGCGGATCTCGAGGGCGAGATCCATTGTTAGTGGTGTCGAATTGTGGCATCCCGCAAAAACCACTACTAGAAAATCGCGTTGTTTTTGTGCATTGCATCGTCTTGACCGCATGCTCATGTCATCATGTCGCATTGCATTTGAGCATCGTCATGTCATCATGCATTTGTTTGTCGAAACCTATTTTCTAAAAGCCTAGTTTGGTTTTCTAAATATTCCCCGTCTCAATTTCAAATTAAAGCGTCGTGCTTTTCCGGGTCTTTTATTGTCTAAAAACTAATCACAAAAGTTATTTTAAATTAAATAAAAATCTATATTAGTTTTAGGGGGCAGCCGAACCGGGCCGATCCGATCCAGTCGACCACCCCCCAGTACAAAATCAGCCTACCCAAAATCCTTTTCTACCCCAACCTAATCTACCCAGCCCCCCTCCACCTCACCCTGACCAATACCCTCTCGCCACCTCACCTCTCCCTTCCCCCTATCCAATCAAACCCTGCCACCTCACCAAGCTGACCCACTCCCTTTCCCCTCTCTCTCTCTTCCCCGGCCCCACCACCTGCCTCTCCTCGTGTGGGCCACTCCCTAGTCCCCACCTGGCCACGTCCCCGCACAAGCACACAACGCACGCCACTCACGCGCCCTCCCCCGCTCGTGGCCCCACTCCCTTGTAGGGGTTCGTAGCATGGAAAACAAAAATTTTCTATCGCATACAAACAAACAAGCCAAGATCTATCTATTAGATTGTAGCAACGAGTCGATGGAATAACTTACCCTCGAAGATTCGAAAGCGGTTAACGAGAGCATATTATCGTGGGTGATGTAGTCGTACACTTGCCGATCTCAATATCGCGTAGACGATCCTTCCGGCGCCACGCTCCGTTAGCCCCGCAATCGGTCACACGCTCGATTGACGAAGACCTTCCTCTCCTTGTTCCAAAGCAATGGAGGTTGTAGCACTCTCCTCGCGATTCCGGCAAAGACAACGGCGTGGTACCTAAGTAGAGGGAGATCCCAGGCTTCGCCTTAAGCCGGAGCGAGTATGGTGGAGTATGAGAGAGCTATTAGTGGTCTAGGGTTTATACACACCAATTAGAAGGCTCTAAACCGAAGGCTAGGGCAATTAGAAGCTCTAAACCAAAACGGCTCTATACCGGAGGCTTTGGCTAGGGTTTAGATTAGAGGATAGGAACTTGTGTGTATAGAGGAGGAGGCCCTGCCCCTCCTTTTATAGGTGGGAGGGGCGGCCAAGGGGAGGGAGTCCCTCCCCAAGTCGGCCTTGGGTGGCGCGCCGTCTTGGAGAGGAGGGACTCCTCCCCCAAGTCGGTTTCAACCTCCTCTTGCTTGTTTCCCTCAGTTTCCTGTTTTAGCCGTTTGACTTTCAAACTGGCCATTTGACTTTTCAGTTTTAGGATACAATTTAATCCTTTATTTGGAACAGCGAGAACACTTAGTACATGATGCAATCATTCCAATATTTAATGAAACATTCATGTACCCCTTCCCCCCCGGAGTGCCGGACATTCCGGAACCTTCTAGAACATTCCCGATGAAAACACCGGAATCATTCCCGAACTCCGAAACGAGACTTTCCTTATATGAATCTTATTCTCCGGACCATTCCGGATCACCTAGTGATATCCTGGATCCAATCCGAGACTCCGAACAACATTCGGTCTCTTTCTCATAATACCATAACTACTCAAACAACGTCGAATCCTTAAGTGTGTCTCCCTACGGTTCGTGAATTATGCGGACATGATCGAGACACATCTCCGAACAATAACCAATAGAGGAATCTGGAAATTCATATGGCTCCCACATATTTCTACGATTACTTTGCGATCGAATGAACCACTTACATACGATACCAATTT
The DNA here is from genome assembly GCA_030063025.1 of Avena longiglumis. Classification (NCBI taxonomy): domain Eukaryota; kingdom Viridiplantae; phylum Streptophyta; class Magnoliopsida; order Poales; family Poaceae; genus Avena; species Avena longiglumis. The sequence goes on from CP125976.1 coordinate 283,154,798, forward strand.
CCCTTTGTCTCACGATAGTTTACTTATCCGAGGTTATGATCGTCGGTATCTCTGCATACCTAGTTCAACCTCGTTACCGATAAGTACTCTTTTCTCGTTCTCGTGGTATGTGATCCCTTGTGAGCCAGTCACATGCTTGCAAGCTAATTGGACGACATTCCACCGAGAGGGCCTAGAGTATATCTATCCGTCATATGGATGGACAAATCCCACTCTTGATCCATGTGTCTCAACCAATACTTTCCGAATACTCAATGCCACCTTTATAGCCACCCAGTTACGGTGTGGTGTTTGATGTCATCAAAGCATCCATCCGGCAAAGGTGATATGCATGATCTCATGGTCGAAGGAATTAGGTTACTATGTATCAGAAAGCTTATAGCAATTGAACTATTTAAAATGACTTGATCTTTATGCTACGCTTATCTATAGGAGTATGTCCATCACATCATTCTCCTAATGATATGATCCTGTTGTTAATAACATCTCTATGTTCATGATCAGGAAACCATGATCATATATTAACCAACAAGATAGTTTAACAAGAGGCTTTACTAGGGACTCTTATTTTAGTTTACAAATCACACAAGTATTAATGTTTCCGGTTAATACAATTATAGCATGGTATGTAAACATTTATCATAAGTGTGAAGATATGATAATAACCACTTTATTATTGCCTCTTGGGCATATCTCTAATAGTCTCCCACTTGCACTAGAGTCAATAATCTAGTTTCAAACCTTTGTGTATTCAACACCTATGGCTTTCCAGTGTTGTATGTACACGATTGCTAGTGGTCAACTGATCTCCGGATCTGACACTTCCAGGTCCGTGTGTAATTGCATGTCTTTGCGTCTCTACGCATCACTCATTCTCTAATGAGATGGCTTCGTATAAATTTGGTCCTTTGGTGTGACCTTTAGTTCTTTGGGGTTAAAACATGTTGATAATATTGTCGTACAATATATCTTCATAGTATTATCCCACTGTGAAATACACCTAGTTTGATAACAAACTACTTGACACAAACACCCTCTTTAGCTGCTATTATAGCAGTCATATACTTAGCCTTTTGTTGTAGTATCTGTCACAATGTCTTAACTTTGGAACTCATCCAAATCCATTATGGAACTCACTTTCCATTATATTGTGCCACCCTTGGTTTAGATTGAGATAAACTTAATTTGTACTTTGTGACAAAACTAGTATCAATGTAGTACTTTTACAATGAACTAACCATCTATTTGTCACCTCTACAAATAATATACTCTTAGTTCTTCCAAAAGATCATAAGAATATTCTTACTATTGTCCAATGATCATCTTATGAATCATTCTGGTATATGCTCACAACATTTAGAGCATAGGACATATCTGGATTTGTACATATCACAGTATGATTGATATAAATACTCTTTGTGATCAAGTATCAATCTATACTCGAATCTTGTTTCATTTACCAAATGTCAGTACATTTGAATATATCATCAATATTGAACTCATTCAATCCTTTCTGTGCGACAAGAACCTCTCTTGTAGTTTCTATATTGAACTCATTCAATATCTTGTCTATGTACTTCTGTCACAACCATATTAGCATCTATTGATGCCAAATATTTGGGTTTTGCCTAAGTCTTTCATCGGGATGAAATTCTTAATATGTGTTAATAAAAGATACATCATTTCCAATCAACAATATGTCTTCCACATAATGTATTAGAAACATGTCTTAGCGCTCCCACTTAATTTCTTGCAAATGCAAGCATCTTCATTGTCTCTGATGAAATTAAACTCTTTTAACAGTTTCATCATAGTGAAGATTCCAACTCCGCTATGCTTACTTCAACCATTGAAGTTTGCATATGTTTTTAGCATCCCTTGAATTTTAACAAAACCCTTTGGACTGTGTCATGCACACGTCCTAGGTAACCCTTCTATTAGAAGAACTTGTTTTGTTTATTCAACTACCATATAATAAAATTATATGTAGTGGTTGCTACACTAATCCGTCTAGACTAAATATCGCTATGAAAGATCAGATCTTGTCATAGTCAACCTTTGAACATTGTTGTGAACTCTTTCCCAACATGTCGACTATTTCATAGATGTGCAACATGCATGTCTATTTATTTATAGATCCAAACACAACTGTAAGGTATTACACCTTTCTCGAGGGTCCTTCAAGTTCAAAACTTGATTTCTCGTGTATGGAACTATCACGGATTTTATGGCTACAAGCCATTTGACGGAGTCAGGGCCCATCATCGCTTCTTTGCATGTAGTCGGTTCATTATTCTCAAATAATTATTCAACCCTCAAATCTTGGTATTTGATTGATTACCCGATCTACTTGTTTCAATAGGAACTTAGATCTCCGTGACCACAACCTTTGAGGCACGTGATCCATGAGCATTGTTGCTGCCTCTGGAACACTTTTCGGCACTGCGCAACTTTGCACATATAGCTAAGGTTCCTTTAACCTTATCAAAGTTCTGTTGTCCTCCCACTTTTCTTTTCACGAAAAATTCCTTCCCAAAGAAACTTGATGTTCTAAGCGACAAACACTTTTGTCTCTGGTGTTATGGAGGAATACTCAACAGTTATACAAAGATAGGTTCATCCGACTTTGGTTGCAAACATCTTTCTTATGCATAGGAAACCAATGTTTAAGAAAGGACAACTTGGGTTTTATCCCAAACCATAACTTTATATGGTGTCATTTCAACGGATTATGATGGAGCTGTTTTCAGTGGAAAAATGGTAATCTCTAAAGCTTTTAATCTTTAAAATATAATGGCAGTTTTATGAATTATACCTTTGATCTTACCATGTCAAATAAGGTTTAATTACATATCTCGAACGCTCCATACCCTTATGGTGTTTCGGGAAATGCAAATCCACGGAACGATTCCTTAAATCTTAGGTATTATGCTAAACTCTGTAACTCAAATATCTTCCTTTATGATCTTTATCATAAACTTTTTATATTCTTGTTACAATGATTTTGCACTTCATCTTGAAAGTCTTTGAACTTTTCAAATGTTTCATACTTCATCCTTATTAAGTAAATATTCATATATTCACTCAAAATTTCGGAGAAAGCAAATGAAGTTGAAATCCATCGCTCTTGACAACACATAATGGACTTCATACAACAATATGTACAAATTCCAATAAGCTAGTCTTTCGTTCCCTTTTTGGCCTATGAACGAAGTTTTAATTATCTCTAGGAAAGTTTCACAAGTGTCATTTGATCAAAAATCAAAAGATTCCAAAATTCCATCCACATGGAGTTTCTTCATGTTTTCTTTCTAGTATAATTTAAACGACGATGTCACTTCCTAAGTGATCTTTCAATCAATTTGTCTTTCGACATCTTTAGCACTGGTTTTATGGATGTGATGTCTCCAACGAGATTTGCGAATCCATCTTTTATGGATTACAACAATTATTTGAACAACCCTTTTGTTCTCATAATACCTGATAAAACAAATCTTTGAAGGCAAGCTTTTATGTTTAACGAGCAACACAATAACCCTTTATTTGTTCTCGATGAACATCATCACATATTCTTTTGCTAGTTACTTAGGCCATTGTAGTTCATGAATTGTGTTGTTTCGTATGACGATTCACACCAACAAATTCAGTATCAAATACTTAAGAACCACATTGTTTAATAAGCAAAGAATATAGCCATAACACGTATATCATCTATATACTCAAGCTGAACAATTCTAGTCTTTTCTTTTCTGCCATATATTTATGAGATTCTCTTTCAGTATTTCCTTTTCTATTTGAAAGAATCTATCAACATCAATAGTGGAGTCATACATATGACACATAGTCCAAAGCATGTATAGTTAAATACCAATGTCTTTGGATTTGCACTTTGAAGTAGATCACCATTATCTAATGTTTGGTGTTCTTTCAAATTCCTTTCTTTAGTAATCTCTTGGTGTAGTAAACATTTTACCTACATCAAATATTCACCCTCATCATGGATTTATCCATGATCAAGCTACTTTTAGCTTATAACGGTGAATCATGAGTATAATGTTGCTCCAAATCCTTTTGGACAATTAGGACAACTAGTGTCTCCAACCTTTTGCAAATTCTCATCAAATATGAGAACATGACTTTAGCCATATTATACTCTATCATGTTGCAACTAAAACTTCGTTTGATATCACAATATCTTCCACACATCATGGTTTCAAACAACTCTTTCAGATCCTAGATTACCTTGATATTAAGACAATCCTTTGAATATCAAGAATCATGGAAACAAACATGATACTTATACACTAACACTTGGAATTGTTACTCTTGATTTAATACTAATTATTAAACTTCATGGAGTAACGGAACTTCTTGAAAGTTTGCAATAGGACTTTTAAACTTTAGATTAACACTTCAAAACAATACGATACCAACAGAAAGTAACTAACCAGAATTCTATAGTTCTATTATCTCAATTATAACTAAGCGCAAGGTGGTAAACGGATGCCAATGACTACAACAGCTATGCAAATTCACTTTGATTTAGTTTATGATAAATTGAGTTCTAATTAATAATTAAATTAATCTAGGTGAACTCCCACTCAAAACAATATCCCTCACATTGTTTTAGTGATCACACGAACCAAATCCACCACATCAAAACCGATCATCACGAGAGTTGATATAGCTTCAATGGCGAACAATCAACATGTTCATCATATCTACTATATGACTCATGCTCTACCTTTCGGTAATCCGTGTTCCTGAGGCCATGTCTGTACATGCTAGGCTCGTCAAGATCAAACCTTAGTTTCCGCATGAGCAAATCTGGCTTGCTCACGTTGTATACACTTGTAGAATCTAACACACCCGATCATCACGTGGTGCTTCGAAACAACAAGCTTTAGCAACGGTGATAACTAAGGTTGAACACTTTATGACTTGAAATTCATGTGCATGAGGGATCATCTTATAATGCTACCGTCGTCTACTAAGAAATACAAGATGCATAAAGGATTAACATCACATGCAATTCATAATATGTGATATGATATGGCCTTTCTTCTTTGTGCTTCCGATCTCCATCTTCAAGCATGGACATGATCTCCATCATCACCGACATTGCATCAAGGTCAGTGATGCTTCTCCATGGTTGTCGTCCACCGGCTTCAACTATTACAACTACTTTGAATAGACACGCGGGTCTTAACAGAAATTAAAGACAACCATATGGCTCCTGCCGGTTGCCAACTTACAATAAGGAACATTGCATACATCAGATATAATCACAATCATGGCCATATCACATCACTGCACACCCCTGCAAAACAAATTTAGACGCCTCTAATTTTCATTGCATGTTTTACGTGGTTTGGGGCTTTCAATAAGTGTCGTTCTAACTTACGAACAAGAACCACAACATTGATACTAGTATTGTCAATCACCCGTTGTAAATTGGATCTTAACTATGCTAGGAGAAACAGGCACCCGCAAAGCCACTTATGCAATACAAGTTGCATGTCAAGCGTGGAGCAAGTCTCATGAACGATGTCATGTAAAGTTAGCCCGGGCCGCTTCATCCCAACATACCGCAAGATGCAAAGTACACAAGAAGCAATCGACAATAAAAGCATCAATGCCCACAATGACCATTGTGTTCTACTCGTGCAATAGATCTACATATAGACACGGCTCTGATACCCTTTGTAGGGGTTCGTAGCATGGAAAACAAAAATTTTCTATCGCATACAAACAAACAAGTCAAGATCTATCTATTAGATTGTAGCAACGAGTCGATGGAATAACTTACCCTCCAAGGTTCCAAAGCGGTTAACGAGCGATTCTCGTGGGTGATGTAGTCGTACTTGCCGATCTCAAGATCGCGTGAGCGATCCTTCCGGTGCCACGTTCGCAGCGCTCCCGCGATCGGTCACACGTTCGGTACTCGAAGACCTTCCTCTCCCTTGTTCCAGCAGTGGCGGAGGTTGTAGCACTCTCCTCGCGATTCCAAGGCGGCTGTGGTACGGAAGTAGAGGAGATCCCAGGCTTCGCCTTAAGCCGGGCGAGTATGGTGGAGTATGAGAGAGCTATTAGTGGTCTAGGGTTTAGACACACCAATTAGAAGGCTCTAAACGAAGGCTAGGGCAATTAGAAGCTCTAAACCAAGCGACTCTAAACCGTGGCTTTGGCTAGGGTTTAGATTAGAGGATAGGAACTTGTGTGTAGAGGAGGAGGCCTGCCCCTCCTTTTATAGGTGGGAGGGGCGGCCAAGGGAGAGTCCCTCCCAAGTCGGCCTTGGTGGCGCTTGGGCTTGGAGAGGAGGGACTCCTCCCCAAGTCGGTTTCAACCTCCTCTTGCTTGTTTCCCCAGGTTTCTGTTTTAGCCGTTTGACTTTCAAACTGGCCATTTGACTTTTCAGTTTTAGGATTCAATTTAATCCTTTATTTGGAACAGAGAACACTTAGTACATGATGCAATCATTCAATATTTAATGACACATTCATGTACCCTTCCCCGGTCTTGGGACATTCTGGAACCTTCTAGAACATTCCCGATGAAAACACCGGAATCATTCCCGAACTCCGAAACAGGACTTTCCTTATATGAATCTTATTCTTCGGACCATTCCTGATCACCTCGTGATATCCCGGATCCCATCCGAGACTCCGAACAACATTCGGTCTTTTTCTCATAATACCATAACTACTCAAACAACGTCGAATCCTTAAGTGTGTCTCCCTACGGTTCGTGAATTATGCGGACATGATCGAGACACTTCTCCGAACAATAACCAATAGAGGAATCTGGAAATTCATATGGCTCCCACATATTTCTATGATTCCTTTGCGATCGAATGAACCACTTACATACGATACCAATTTCCCTTTGTCTCACGATAGTTTACTTATCCGAGGTTATGATCGTCGGTATCTCTGCATACCTAGTTCAACCTCGTTACCGATAAGTACTCTTTTCTCGTTCCCGTGGTATGTGATCCCTTGTGAGCCAGTCACATGCTTGCAAGCTAATTGGATGACATTCCACCGAGAGGGCCTAGAGTATATCTATCCGTCATATGGATGGACAAATCACACTCTTGATCCATGTGTCTCAACCAATACTTTCCGAATACTCAATGCCACCTTTATAGCCACCCAGTTACGGTGTGGTGTTTGATGTCATCAAAGCATCCATCCGGCAAAGGTGATATGCATGATCTCATGGTCGAAGGAATTAGGTTACTATGTATCAGAAAGCATATAACAATTGAACTATTAAAAATGACTTGATCTTTATGCTACGCTTATCTATAGGAGTATGTCCATCACATCATTCTCCTAATGATATGATCCTGTTGTTAATAACATATCTATGTTCATGATCAGGAAACCATGATCATATATTAACCAACAAGCTAGTTTAACAAGAGGCTTTACTAGGGACTCTTATGTTAGTTTACAAATCACACAAGTATTAATGTTTCCGGTTAATACAATTATAGCATGGTATGTAAACATTTATCATAAGTGTGAAGATATGATAATAACCACTTTATTATTGCCTCTTGGGCATATCTCCAACATCCCTCACCCACCGCACACGCCACACACTCCCCAACCGCTCCCCACCCCGACCTGGACACGCCACTCACACGCCTCCCCCGCTCGTGGCCCCACCTCCCTAACGCTCCCACCTCGAACCGTGACCCCACCCACGCGCCCCGCTCCTCTCTCTCCCCTCGCCCTCGTCCTCCCCGCGACAGAGCCCCTCCACGTCGTCCTGCACCCTCCCCCTCACCAGCGACCTCGCCCTCCACCCGCAGCCGCCTCGCCGGACACACGCTCGAGCGCCGCCTCCGCTCCCCGTCGACCTCCCTCACCTCACCGCACCCCGACCCCGCAGCACCGAGCCCGACCGCCTCGCCGCCCTCCTCCCCTCCACAGGCCGCCGGCGCCTCCCCACCATGCAGGGCGCCGCCGCCAGGAGCCCTGCCTTCCTCCGGCCCTTGCCGTCCTGGCCTCCCCGACCTCCTCGCCTCACCGCCAGGGGCGCCCTCGCCTCCGTCACCGCCACCATCAGGCCCGCCTACCTCGTTCCTCCTCCCCGTCCGCCATGCCCGCCGTCGAGGCCCACCTCTCCAGCGCGCCCCACCGCTCCTCCCCTCCCGGCTCCGCCCTGCACCGCCGCCGCCGGCGTCGCCCTTGACCTCCACCTTCCGCGACCCGCCTTCCCTCTCTGCGTCCTTCCATGCCCTTGGCGCATGAGTCCCGCGACCTCCTCGCCGCGTCGCCTGCCGCCATCGTCTTCCTCCTAGCGCCTCTCCCGTGGAGCCGCCACCACCGCTTTCGCCGTCGGTCGTCCCTAGTGTGCGGCTTCGCCGTCCGCCTCCTCTTCCTTGTCTAGGCCCCGCTGTTGCTGGAAGTCGCCGTCCGCATGCGCATGCGCTCCGCCATGCGCCTGTCGGCCGAGCATCTCCCTCTCCATCCCCTGCGAGCTGGAGCGTGCTGGTTTTCCTTTTCTTCTGCAACATCGCAGCTTCGCACGCCCGCATGGAGGTCAGGTGACACATCAGTGACCATGCGGGTATTCTTTGGTGCTTGTGTGTTGTTTGTATCGAGGCTTTGCCCAAGACCTCCGACTAGATTCCTTTGATGCTAGCAAAATCCCCGCACCGATTGTAAGTGCGACCGAAGACCGTACCGAGCCGAAGGTGCCCGAAGAATCATAGACAAGAACTCCATCACGGAACATCAAGTACTCCTACATGGTCCGATCCCGGAGTTCTAGGCCCGAACCCGAACACCCCCGAACCAAGACCATCGCCAGAAACCCGAAGCATCCCAGAGTACCACTCCAAGGCCACCGACAAGATCTTCGACATGCGCCCGTACTCAAGGCCGCCATGCGGACCAGCGACCACACATGCGACAAGACCTTCGTCCCGGATGCGAAGTCGAGAACCCGAACGCCAAGATCGCCGATGAGAATACGCCAAGTTCGTCTACCCCGGACACCGTGCGACAAGATCTACTTCACGGATCCGAAGACCCCGGTACCCGATCCACTCAAGTTCGCCATCGCGAGTCCGAACTTCATCGTTTCCCGTGTCGAACCCTGAGACCGGACCCTAAACCACATCGAAACCGCAAGATCTGCCGTACACCGATGTGTGATTCCCTTCCCGAGCCCTATTTTATAAAATGCAATATAAATTGTTGCATATTAAATTGTCATACTCGCATGCATATTGTCATGTGGTTTGGGGGCCTTATGCCGATTCACCTAAATTAAATATGGGGCCATATGCGGGCTTTTCTAGTCTTATATTGGTCCCATTTAAATTTGTGTAGCGAACCGGTGATACTTTTTGCCATGTTAAGACAACAATTAAATTGCGGGGTATCTAAACAACACGAACCTTCTAAATAAATGTCGGGACCCTGGTTCCGCTTAATATGACCTAATCGCATCGCACCTTTGCCATGCCATACATCATACATGCATCATGCCCGATCTTCTGTCATAGTATTGAATAGTGCATCCGGTGTTTGCTCTAGTGCTTTGCTTCTTCACGGATTAGGCCGATGAGTTGATGCGAGTGTCGACCCGACCTTCGGATGAACCTTCGGCAATGTTTTCAGGCGAGCATCTCCCCCTTTCTACCTATCTTACTTTTATACTATTTATTCCCTCCTGTTGATCTATTGCTATCTGTGTTGTGATGCTGTAGTTTTTCGTACCCGTGATTCCCTTGCAGCCTTATATTGCCTTGGACGCATCCTATTACCTGTTGTTTGGTAGATAGTAGGACTTGTGCGTCGTAGTCGCTTGCTCAAGTGCTGTTGCGTGTCGCCAAGTACCACAGTTGTTGGAGTATTGCCGCATGTTTAATGTTGGAGATGATCATGGCTTTAATTATCGTTTGCTTTAATTACTGTTTAACAACTAAAATTGAAGTAGGAAAATGCAGAGGCACAGGTGGGCAATAGATGTTATTTGGTTTTTAACCGTCCACTTGTGTCCCATAGGACCCCGAGTACTTGATACCTGTTCCTTGAATATTCGCGCTATCCACATCCGGGAGGATTATGGGACCCCCCTGAGCCAGATCTTGATTCATTCTTATTTCTTGGGGCCACAAACTAGTTTGAGGTTTTATTTACTATCCTGTACTGATGCCATGCTTTTGCTTTATTACGATTGTGCGAGGAGCACTGTCTTGTTAGGTAAGAGGAGTGTTTTGCGGTATCGACAAGCCCAGTCATTTTGGGTTCCCGATCGTTTACACCATCTGGCGCAAACCTTGAGTCCATCTCGGAGTCACTAACCGTTCTTGGTGTACTCAATGGGGTGGCCCCCTGAAATATTTCTGAATCCTGTGATTGCTTTGTCGTGAAAGCCTCGTTGGGTTTTTATTTGGTTTTTCCGAGGTTGATCGAGTGTGTGTTGCTATTTGTGCACCCCTGCAGGGTAAAACTTTCTGAAAGCCGTGTCCGTGGTTATGGACGACTTGGAGAACAGTATCTCGATCATAGACAACTATAACTAAAGTAGTGCTATAAATTTGAGTTTATAATGACTAGTAATCAGTTTCACTATAATGGAATGGCTAAATAAAACTGCCAACAATTGCTTGTTTGGGTTGTCGCTTGCGACCATTGTACCTGACTAGTAAGTATTGCAACTACAACGGAATGACTAAATAAAAGTACCAACAACTGCTGTGTTTGGGATATCTCATGCTAATTGTATTTGACTAGTAAGTGTAACTTCTAGCGGAATGGTTAACTAAAATTGCCCACTGATTATTATATCAGGATGATTATCTATACTTGACTAGTAATTGCTGCAATGATAACTGAATAAGTAAGACTGCCAACTGTGTGAGTTCCTCGGTTGACTTCCTCGTTTGGTCTCGAGGGGGAAACACCAGGATGGGTTTGTTTGATGGTAGTATCAGGATGGTTCCGAATAGGTCTTTCTTACCCCTCTCTGATAGCCGCCAGTTGTATCGAGTCTCTATAGGTTGATTAGTGCATGCCGCGCTGCCGCTTCAGTCCACCATACCTATGTAGGCGAGGACCGCCGAATTCTAGTCTCGCCGTGTACTGGCCTCAGTACTGACCGCTCTCTCTTTTTCTTTTGCCCTTTGTCGGCACCCCCTTTTGTTTAAGCAGGTTTTGGGATCGACGTCGTTAGCAGGGTTACCCTTCCGGCTTGGCCTGGGCAGGGTTATGGACGCCATTGGTTATTCTTCAGGGCTCTTAGCCCCATTTGCATCTTGTCCATAGCTGGACGCTCTATCGTTTTCAAGGTGATTTGGATCTTTGTTCTGTATATCTGTATTCTTGACTCATGGAGTCGTGTTGTATATATATCTGTTCTGTGGGTCCCATCGAGGACTGTTGTGTAATGTTATTACTTCGTTTTCCACCCGCACGCAAGTGCCTAGTGGGCACCTTTGAATCGTTTCTATGCGGGTTTGGCGGGAAGCGCTGAAACTTGCATAGGGCCGATTCTGAGGGTGTTACACAAAGCTACCATCTTGGAAAGTAAGATGAAGCAGGTTGGGAATAGGAAGAGGAAGCATCACTTTGATAAGCATAGTTCTAGATCGTCACACTAGCGTTCCCATGGTGAAGATAGTGGAGGTTCTAGATCCCATAAACACGGGAAATATAACAGCCACCACAACAGAAATTGTCACCATGATAGCAAGAATCACCGTGGTCATGACAATGGTAGATATAAGAACCACAAGAGTGGACACAAGAGTCACCACAGTGGAAATGGCAATGGGAGTCAGCCTGCTAAGAGAGACATCAGTCAGGTTGAATGCTTCAAGTGCAAGAAAACTGGGCACTATGCAAATGAATTCCCATAAAAGAAGACTGATGGAGCCAACAAGCCAAACCCTTTTTAGAAGGGTCATGTGAACCACATCAATATTCATTCATATCGGTACCGGCGCATCACATTCATTCATATCAAGAGAACTTGTAGACAAAAATAGACTTCCAATTTAAACTATTGGATATCCTATTAAAGTAAGCTCTCCAGGTGGAGAGATGATCGTGAATTTTGGATGTCATGATCTAGTAATAGAGTTTGGACAGTATAAGTCTCCAGTTAGTCTGATAATCCTAGATTCCCATGGGTTGGATGTAATTTGGGCATGGATTGGATGACTAAGTATGAGGGAGTAATAGATTGTGCCAATCATACTGTTACACTCACAACCCCGGATAAGAAACGGATTAGGTTAAAGTCTAACTTTGAATCCAAAGGGAGTAACCTAAATTCTCTTAAGGGCTTTAGCATAGACAGTGTACCAGTGGTGAAAGAGTACCCGGATGTGTCTCCGGAGGAATTACCAGGAACTCCGCCAGCTAGAGATGTGGAGTTTTTTATTGACCTACTGCCAGGATCTGGACCAATAGCAAAGAGACCCTACAAGATGTCAGTTGATGAGTTGAAAGACCTCAAGAAAAAACTTGGAGAATAGTTGAAGAAAGGATATATCCAACCAAGTTCTTCGTCTTGGGGTGCACTAGTTCTGTTTGTTGAGAAGAAAGATAGAAGTCAAAGGCTATGCATAGATTATCGTTCACTTAACGCAGTGACCATAAGGAACAAGTACCCTTTACCTAGAATCAACTATCTCTTTGATCAGCTAGAAGGAGCCCGTGTGTTCTCAGAAATTGATCGCCGATTAGGCTACTTTCAGCTAAAGATTAGAGAGCAAGACATACCTAAGGCTGCTTTTACCACTAGGTATGGATTGTATGAGTATACCATGATGCCATTTGGACTAACAAATGCACCAGCATATTTCATGAACATGATGAACAAGGTGTTCATGGAGTTTCTTGACAAGTTTGTTATCGTATTCATCGATGAAATTTTGATCTATTCCAAGAGCAATGAAGAGCATGAAGAAAATTTGCGTTTGATACTTGAGAAACTCAGGGAACATAAGTTGTATGCCAAGTGTAGTAAGTATGAATTTTGGTTGAATGAAGTTGGATTTCTTGGACATATTGTGTTTGGAGATGGTATAGCTGTCGATCCCACGAAAGTGCAGCTGTAACTGAGTGGGAATCTCCCAAGTCAGTTAAAGAGGTTCGTAGTTTCCTAGGCTTGGCAAGATACTATATAAGGTTCATCGAGAATTTCTCGAAAGTGGCTAATACAATGATAGAGATGGTTAAGAAAGAGAAAAAGTTTGATTGGACTGAAGGATGTGAAACCAGTTTTCAAGAGTTGAAGAAAATACAAGTGTCAACACCAGTTTTGTGTCTGCCAGATCTAGAGAAAGATTTTCAAGTATATTGTGATGCATCTCACCAAGGATCGGGTGGAGTGTTGATGCAAGAAGGAAAAGTTGTGGCTTATGCATCGAGACAACTCAATACTCATGAATTAAACTATCCTACTCATGACTTAGAGTTAGCCTCCGTTGTCCATGCACTAAAAACATGGAGACATTATCTTTTGGGAAAGCGTTGTGAAGTATTCACAGATCACAAGAGTTTGAAATATATTTTCACCCAGAAGGAACTCAATATGAGAAAAAGAAGGTGGATATAGCTCATCAAGGACTATGACTTGAATTTGCAATACCATCCTGGTAAAGAAAATGTTGTAGCGAATTCTTTAAGCCATAAAGTTTATGTGAATGGTCTCACCAAAGGAGAATTGCCAGATGATTTGTGTGCCCAATTTAAAGAGCTAAGATTGGAGATAGTACCTGAAGTATATCTCATGTCTTTGGAAGTTCAACCAACACTATTGGATAAGATCAAAGAAGCCCAAAAGTTGGACAAGGAAATAAAGGAGATTAAGAGTAAAATAAGTAAAGTAAAGGCGAAAGGATTCCATGTAGATGAAAAAGGAACTTTATGGTATGGAAAGCGCATCTGCATTCCACAAGATCCGGAGCTTCGGAAATTGATTCTGCAAGAAGCACACAATTCACCCTATTATATTCATCCAGGTAATACCAAAATGTACATGGATGTGAAGGAAAGATTTTGGTGGAACAATCTTAAGAAAGATATCGTGGAACACATTGCCTTGCGTGATGTGTGTAGTCGAGTGAAAGAGGAACATCAGAACCCAGCAGGGTTATTGCAACCACTACCTATACCTGATTGGAAGTGGGATAAGATATGTATGGATTTCATCACCAGACTACCAAGGACCAGATCTGGATATGATTCTATATGGGTGTGGATTGCCTAACCAAAGTGGCTCATTTCATACCCATGAAGACTACTTATACAAGTGATAAATTGGCCAAGATCTATATGAATAGAATTGTATGTCTACATGGAGTACCTAAGAGTATTGTGTCTGATAGAGGAACTCAATTCACTTCGCAGTTTTGGCAACAACTGCATGAATCATTGTGGACTAGATTATAATTCAGCACAACATTTCATCCTTAGACTAATGGACAAACAGAAACAACCATTCAGATTTTGGAAGATATGTTGAGAGCTTGTGCACTAGACTATGGATCTAGTTGGGATGAAAGTCTGCCATACGCAGAATTCTATTGCAATAATAGCTATCAAGCAAGCATAGAGATGGCTCCGTTTGAATTCCTTTATGGAAGGAAGTGTACTATGCCATTACTATGGAATGGAGTAGGAGAAATAAATTTATTCGGACTAGAACTGATCAAGGAAGCTTAAGAGAAAGTCAGAATGGTAAAGGACAAATTGAAGATAGCCCAATCCTGACAAAGGATCTACGCAGATCCAAAGCATAGAGAAGTCACCTATGAGGTAGGTGATAGATCTTATCTTAGAGTCTCACCGCTTCGTGGTGTGAAGAGATTTGGAGTCAAAGGAAAATTGGCACCTTGATATGTAGGGTCATTCAAGATTTTGAGCCGCAAAGGAGAAGTGGCTTATGATATTGAATTGCCTGAATCACCGTGTGCAGTTCACAATGTGTTTCATGTGAGTCAATTGAAGAAGTTTCATCCAGAGATACAGTTGGAGAGTGATCTCACTTATGAAGAGAAACCTATCAAGATTCTTGAGACAGCAGAAGGAGTCACTCGTACTAAGACTATCAAATTCTGCAAAGGATAATGGATTTATCATACCTAGGAACAAGCAACTTGGGAAAGAGAAGATGACCTTCGAAAAGATCACCCTCACCTATTTGCTAGCCAATCTGAATCTCGAGGGCGAGATTCCTCTTAAGGGGGTTAGATTTGTAACATCCCAAATTTCATGAAATGCAAAATCATGTTGTTGCATTCATATCATCATGGCATTATTACTTTGCATAATTGTTTTCAAAACTAAACCCTAAATAAAACCATATTTAAACCCCTTTTATCATATATATGGGGAAAGTTTTTATTTTATTTTCAAGATCCAAAAAATGTTTTTGAGTGATCGTTTGTGTTTGACACACTTTTGGACACAAGGATCACAATACAAAATTTTGGTGAAGATTTGAATTCATTTGGATTTGAATTAGGCATTCAAATCTATTCTAGAAATTCAAAAGAGAAAAGGAAAGAGAGAAAAGGAGAAAAAAATAAACAACAGCAGACCATTTGGCCCAGCAAGCCTAGCAGCCCACTAAGCCCACCCGGGGAACCCCTCTCCCTCTCTCTTTCTCACCCGCGTGCACACCCTCCCTCTCACTGCCAGTGGCCCCGTAGCCACGTCAGCATCGTCGTCCCCAAATCCCGCCCACGACCAGCTCCACGGCCGTTTCCTCCGCTGTCACTGCCGATTGATTCACACATTGATTTCCGTTGATTCGCTGAGTAACTCCCCTCCCTGCTCCGACTACTTAACCCCCACCCCCTTGCGACCATTTCCCCCAACACTGCAACCCCCAAGCACTGCCAGGCTCCTCGAATTTCAGCTCGCACCACCACAACACTGAACCACTCCAGTGAGCTATTCCGGTGAGCATAGCATGCCCCTCTGCCTCTGGTTCACACTATCGTGATCCTCTCGCTCTCGCGCATCTGCTCATGCCATTTGTTTGTCTAATCTTTCCCCAGGTCATCGTCCCCGTCATCCTCCGCAAGCACCCGAGGCGTCGTCCAACTCCGGCGAGTAATTCCGGTAAAACCCTCACGCCCCTTGACCTCTGCTTCATGCGAATGTGTTCGCCGTGACTTTGCGCAGCTTCTAATGCCCACCGTTTTCTTTATTGCGCCCTAGGTTGTCGCCTTCGTTTCCGGCAGTGAGCACCCGACGACAGGACGAACTCCGACGAGCATGTGAGCCCGTGTCCGTGCACCCCTGTCCAAGCCACGACCACGTTGAGCTTCACCGTCTTCTCACGAGCTCGGTAAGAATCAATACCACCCCTACCCCTCTAGCCTCGCCGGCGCGTTGCCACCAGTGGCGTCTCCGCCGCTAGAGCCATGAGCGCCGCTGGTTTTTGGTCGATCAGATCTGAGCCTTTGGATCTGAATCTAGTGGTCAAGATTAGAATTAGAACAAAGGGGTAAATTTGATCTAAGCCACTGGATTCACTTTAGATCTAACGGCACGGAAGTTTGATCCAGCGCGAAGCGGTACGCGCCAATCAGCGCTGGCGCGTGTCACTAGTTTAGATTTAAAATCTGAATTTTGATCTATTAGTTATTCAAACTTGTAAATTAAATAACTGTTGATCTGTTTGTCCAAAAAATACAAATTTTATATAACTGGATTCAGAAAATTAAGCTCTTTGCATATATGTCCTTGGCTTGGCCATTTGCTTCTGCAAAATTAGGATTTTATGCAGAAGCATTTGTAGGTCTATTTTTGCTATAAAAATTGTTCAGAAAATTGTTTTAAAGTAAATTTTGGTTCATTTAGACTTTAGAAAGAATGCTTTGAATTCAGTACTTTTTATTTTGTTTTGAAAAGTGTGACAAATCATTCATTTGCATTTTTCATGCATTCATATATGTATTTTGTTTGTATGTTGAATGTGAATTTTGTGTTATGATTTTATGTGTAGATTTTGTGGATTGTGGAGAGTGTGATTGTGAGGATTTTACCTATTCCCCCAACTACCAAGGCAAGTGAGGCTTCATCGTTTTGTCCTACTGTTTTATCTATGCATTACTGATATTTTGAGTAGGATTTGCATGGAGATTTTTCTAAGTATGTGCTATGCTATGGTAAATCCTATAGATATTGTCTTAGTAGTTTTCCCTAAGTTAGGAAACTTGTTGTACTAATATGCTTAGCCTAGCTAGTAGAAATCAAGGGTGGAATATTCACCTGGGTGGAATGGAAAGACTGGTTTGTGTTGAGTGGTTACACAAGGCCCATGTCTATGGTTTACCTTGTGTATCACACTTGTGGATGGCCACCCAGGAACAAAGAGATTTGAGATGTTTAGTGTTGAGAAGCTTCTAGTACGACCACATGGAATATGGGCTCTGCCTTGACCAACAAAGTTGCATGAACTTAGCCGGATGGACAGTTGGTGGTAGGGTTGATAGGATGGAACACGTCCATGGTGGTCTAAGGGAATGCTTATGAAAAGTCTCGTCTCGATGCATGTCGAGTCTTATGGGGAAAGTGCACCATATCTCGAGAGGGTAAAACCTAAGTACTTAGCTCTGTCCCCGGTAACGGACATTTTGAGCATCAAAGACATTGAAATGATCAAGGATCTCCTCATCCCAATTTCTCTAAGTTAAAACTTGTGGTTGAACAAGGGTAAAGGTTCACCAATGTCTATTGGTGGTTCCTTGGGTGTTTTTGACAAACAAAAACTTTGTGTTTTCAACTAATAAGAAAGATCTTATCTTGAGCAAAGCCAGCCTGAACTACACTTAGCCAAATTAATATAGTTATTAGATGTTACTGTACTACTATGGTATCACTTGCCAATACAATTCCAAATATATTGACCCTCTGTGGTTGTAACTTATTAAGTTGTAGGTTACTCTGATGGTGACTAGGTTTGTGAGTCTACACTCAACATGTTTGCCTGTGGCACATGAAGATGAATACTTTATTTATTTTATTAAGTATTGTGAACTTTATGTATTAGCCTTGGGCTAATGAGTTGTAAGAACTATGTATCTCTGGATGTTACGATGTAATAATGACCTTCGTATCTGTGTACTTCATCTTAAACTGTGGATGCTAGCAATTCGATCAAGGGACTAGCATTGCAATCACAGGGGCCTTTACCATAAATGGTGAGGTATTACACCAAACTTGACCCTCTAGGGATTTGGCATGCTAACTATGGGCAGCTAGATCCAATGTCAAGCAACTCGGGCCGTGCAATGCATTCTCTTGACAACTTTGGGACCGCAAAGTGACTAAATTAGCAGGAACTCACAACCATCCATTGAATAACAATTCTAGTCTCTAAATTAGCTATCAATTCAAGTAATCATTATAGGTGCTACCTTCACTACAACCCCATAGTGTAACTGTTAGGATGGGGATGACAACTACTAAAACTGCCCACATGAATCTATTATTCTCCCCCCTTCACTTGAAGTTGATGTTTTATATTTTCTACCACTTGATCAGATACGACAAGATCAGCCTCAAGTGTCAACTTCTGTTTGTGAATAATCTCTGAGTTCTTATTTTCTTCCTCGACAGTACGCTTCAGCTCTAATATCAACAGGATTTTATGGGCCAATTCATCACCTAAATTGGCAACCATCTCCTCCAAATCCATCCTTTGGCTAGACCACTGGGTTGATTCATCTTGGTATGCAATGTACCATGGATCATCGGCATGCATAGCACACTGTAACAATCCCAAAACAAACCCAATTAAAATCAGTCCGACAGTCCATGGAGGCACTTCAAATTCAATGGTAGTACAAAGATAAGGAGATACCTGCACTTCCGACATGGTAGGAGAAGGAGAATGTGGCCGCGACATGATCGAATACCCACCCTTGCCAGTGTACCCGCTACGACCAGACATTGAAGACTAATTTACCCCTGTAATATCGAGGAAATTACGGGAACCGAATTGATTAGGGTGGGTGAAGCAGGAGTGAAGGTCTTACCAAGTGCTAATAGCAATTGCTTTGACCGTGCGTCGAGTTATGGCGGCGGAACAAAATCCCGGTCGTCGTGGGCGGCGGACCTGCCTACGATCGGTACTACCTCAACATACAATGTGTGTGGAAGAAACATGTGCCGGAGCCGTGGTTGAGGTGCAGCGCGGCAGTCTGTCCGACGCCACCATAGGACGGAGCCACCGACGCGCCGGCAATGGCTTCTTTGTCCGCATGTGGGATAGGAGCTGCTTGGGGCTGGGAGCAGATGAGAGAGAGCTGACCTCATGTGTGTCATACATGACCCCACCTGTCAATGTTTGGGGGAGTAACTTCTCCAGGATTTTTGCACATTTGCTAATTTTGCATATTTACCAAACTTTTTTTTTTAAATTTGCATATTTTTCACATGACCACCACATGTCAATGACGCAGAAAATGGCAAATATGCAAGTTGCATTGTAAAACGTGGCAAATATGAAAATCCCCCCTCCAGCCCACATCACGGCCCCATCGATCATTGGTTTCGATGGCGCCACATGACGGGCCCATCGTTCATTGGCTTCGATGGCCCCATAGAACGAATTTTTTCTTTGAAATTTGCATATTTTCCACATGACCAACACATGTCAGTGACACGCAAAATGGCAAATATGCAAGTTACAACGTAAAAAGTGGCAAATATGCAAATCCCCCTCTAGCCCCACATCACGACCCCATTGGTCATTGGCTTCGACGAACCCACATGACGGCCCCATCGCTCATTGGCTTCGATGGCCCCACATCTTGACCCCATCGGTCATTGGCTTTGATGGTGCCACATGATGACCCCACATGACGGCCCCATTGTTCATTGGCTTCGATGGCCCCACAGAACGACCCCATTTGTCATTGGCTGCACCAACCACCCAATAAGGAAAAAGCGGCCCATAAGTCAACAAGAGATGGATGGCGGGTCTAACGTGTATCCTGGCCCTACCCATTAGCACGTAACGGACACGGAAGGACCCGCCCCAACGCGGTCCCACCAGTCAGCATGTAACGTTCAAGCCTTTGACCTGACACCATCCCTCCGTCCGAGCGCGAGGGGAAAAGTGAGGAAAAGCTAAACGGCTGGGAAAAATGAGTACAACTAACGAACTAGGGGCACGAAAATAGAAATCCCAAGATGAAACTAGAAAAGTTCTTCATGAATTAAAACATCAACATGCCAAATCTCATCATAACCTGCATAAGAAATTTCAAACACACAAGATGATTTTGACAGCACTCACAGAAAGTTACGGTGAGATTTGCTAAGAAATAAAATTATTTAACAAGTACGTTAGTATGATTGAAACCCAATGTGAACAAATAGCATCTAGTTATCAATATTTTCTTCAAGATGATATAAATATTCTTGCTTGTACTAATGTTGTTACAAGGGGATGTGCAATTGTTACAGGACCATTAGGACCACCAGAATAGAAGCTGAACAAGATCGAAGGGAAAAAACCTTGCTCAAAGAAAGCCAAGAAGATGATACACTGGTGGATCCTCAAGATGAAACTGCTCAAGAAACACAAGACCAAACCTTGGAGGAGCGAGATGATGCACATGATGACCGCTATGACTCTGATGCAGAGACTGTTGATCCAAGAGAAGAAAAAGAGATAAGCAATAAAGATGAAGTTATTGCAGTAGAAAATAAGAAAAGCGATAAGCATCAACAAAAGAAAACAACTAAAGAGTCTGATCCCCCACAAAAGGTAAAAGACAAGAATAGGAAAGGTGAGCATAAACTTCCATATCCAGGTCACAAAAAGAAAGCACCTGATCAGGTAATCTATGAATCTTTCAAAAAGGCACTTGGTGATCTCCGTCTAGAAATTCCATTTGTGGATACAATAAAAGTTCCTACCTATACTAAATTTATCCGTGATATTCTTAATAGAAAGAAAGAAATAATTGAAACCTTTGCCATGGTGACTAGTTATCCTGGTAATGGGAGGTTATTGTCTAAGTCGGGAGATCCAAGAATACCAATTATTTCATGCTCAATTGGCAAAACTAGTATTCATAATGCCTTGTGTGATTTAGGTGCAGGAGTTAGTGTAATGCCATATTCCATCTATAAAAGGTTAGGATTGGGGGAGTCTTCCCCTAATTCAATCACTTTCCAGATGGCTGACAAATCCACTAAACAACCCATTCGTATGATTGAGGATGTTATACTCAGAATAGATGAGCATGTTATTCCCACTAATTTTATTATCCTTGAAATGCCAAATGATGAAAAATTATCTATAATACTTGGAAGACCTTTTCTCAGTACTACAGGATCGTCAGTTGATTGTGCTGAGGAAAAAATAATCTTCAATGTTTATGATGCTGAAATCATCCGATATTTTCCAAAGAAGCTAGAAGTAGGACAAAGGTATATTCCACCGGCAAAACGAGTTCAAGTAGTAAGTGCTCTTGATAAGGGGAAACCCAAGGTAAGAATTCGAGAACAGAGAGAAGGTTGAAATACTCGACTATTCTTAATAAAATGCTTGATGGGAGTCAACCCATCACATTAATAAAATAGTTAAAGAATAAAATGTTCATCATATTCCTATAACTTTTTCACAGACATCCTTGCGGAAGCGCACCCATAAAGATGCATCTGTCAAAAAGTAGTAGAAATATTGACTAAATAAGCATATATTAAGTGTAAAAATTAAGTTTGAGTTTTATCTGCAAAAACTGGCCTAAATATATTGTTCGGATTAAAAAATGTATCTCTGAAAAATATGGGCGAAAAACATGTTCTTGAGAGTCTAATGACCAACTATACTACGGAAATATTTTTCTGGCTGTATAGTTTTGGTCGTATAGTTATCCACCCCTTCTCACAAATAGTATCTCTGGGTATAGTATGTTTAATGACCAACTATACAGCGAGAAAATTTTCTCCGCCCATATAGTTGTGGCAGTATAGTTTGGATCTGGCGAAAGAAAACACTAATTTTCGATGTCGCCGCAACTACACAGTGGGAACTACATATCCCGACCGTATAGTTCCCGCAGCATATTTTGTGCGACCACTTAAATGAGCTAGCAGGGCTAGCGTTCCTCCTCCTCCTCGACACTTTTCTCTCATATTATCTCTCTAAACTCCTCAGAACCCACCTAGAATTCTCGATTCTTCGCGTATTTCGTTCATTTGAATTGGGGAATCTATAGATTGGTATGTTTCTCTCCCTATCCATGCTTTATTTTTTAGAATTCCATGGTTGAAACTCTCAAATTGATCTAGTGTATGAACTCAAGTTTTCTTGATTTTCCCTTTTGATTTCTCATGTTAGGATTAAATTTTTCCACGTAGAATCGCTCGTATATCATGTAGAAACTATATGCCTAAGGTTTTATATTGAAATTTTTCAGTACATCAAGATGAACAAACTTGGTAGGCTTTTCCGCAAGAACAAGCGCCAAAGTGGTGAGGGCTCGAGACTCCGGGCTGAGCTCGACAACAAGTACGCCATAGTTTCATCAAGGTGGGTGATGCCCACACGTTGGGCCGATGATGCATTTCTCACCACTACAGGGTTGAGATCGGATTTAAACCACATGTGTGTGAGTGTAGGGTTATCGATCCTCATCTACACAAGCCACGACACATACACTGGGATCACCTTTGAGTTCCTCTCCTCCTTCTATGATGACTACATGGAGAAATGTAATGTGTTGACGGTGAGCTACACCATAAACCGGCAGCCATATCAAATTTCTCTCCAACAATTTTGTGATTCTTTTGGATTCCCTCATGATGGGGAACCAACTGTTACAAATTTATATGGCGTATCAAGCGGAGAAACTTGGGAGGTTGTTTCTGTTAACGGTGGTAGGTACTTCTACCATAGGAAGATGTCCACCATACAAAACCCGACAATCCTCTACTTCACCTTGTCCCTCGCCAACACCCTGTTGGGAAGAGGAGATACTGGTTCCACGGCCCATGCAGACATGGCCATGATCACCAAGGCACTCTTCCCCAATGCACCGCAGAATCCCAATCATGCGGATCTACTCCTCCAGCACCTCCGCCACCAGAGCAACAAAAGAAAAGGTGACATTCACATTGGTGGATTGGTAACCCACCTTGTCCAAGCCTGTGAAAGTCCACTACCTTTTATGCAACCCGTTGACGGCTCCATACTTATGGACGTCAAATATATAACTGCTTGTGTCTTCCTCGATGTCTACCGAGCTAAAAAAAGTCTTCGAGCATATCAGTTTGGTTATCTTGATGCCTCACAGGATGAGCAAATGCTGCTGCCTTATCCACAAGCTTTCTCGATTATTGGGAAGGACAACTGGATCCTCACCTGAGACCAAGTGAGGGAGATATGGCTGAGCTCCAGTCTGACCCAGAAGAGGATGAAGAAGGAGAGCAGCAGGGAGTGCAGGAGCAGCACAATCCTTCTTGGGAAGGATAGCAGCAGCAACGGGAAGGACCCTAGGACTGATGCGGCTCAGATCACTATAGGGCTTCGTTGGGAAACTCCAAGAGGAAGGTATGATGAGTGTAACATAATTTCAACAACCCTGATTTAGTGTCCAAAAAGGCAAAAATTAGGGGGAACAAAAAAATTTTCTTATAATGTTTGCTTAACTGTTTGCTTGTGCTCATGCAACTGTTTGTGTACTATTGTGTACTCCTCATCTCAACACCAGTTTACAAAAAGCTATTTTACAGAAGAGATGTTTTGGCTCATCTTTCATATTCTCAAATGTTCTTGCATTCCAAAACTTGAGGAAAGATGACCTTGACACAACAAAATACTTTACTAGTTTCTATTAACAAAACTATGCAGACCTATATATAAACTCCTTATGTTTTCAAGACAGAACTTGAAATACCCTTATCTCTAGGTTTTCCAAAACTGAAAGGATCATATGGGCACCTAGAGGGGGGGGGGGGTTGAATAGGTGCTACTTCAAATTTTCTTATTTTTCAAATTAAGGTTTGACAATAAGGTAAATTCTCTAGATAATGCAACTAAGGTGAATTTACCTAAATGACAATTATGCACGATCTAACACAATACTAAGTAAGAACTAGTAAGTAAAGTGCAGTAAAGGATATAAGTAACCAAAGTGGTGGACACAAAGACACAAGGATTTGTTTCCCGTAGTTCCTTCCTTTTGATGGTAAGTACGTCTACGTTTGGAGAGGGGGTGGTTTCAAACCACCAACGCCACGAGAGGCCTCCCTTGTTCTCCGATGAATCTCACCCCAACGGGATCGATTCACCTTCCACTATATCGGCAACCTTCAAGGTGGAAGCCGGCACCTTTACATGTTTGGGGCACACATCCACAACTTAATCAGAGGATCCCAAATACAAGCAAGGTGTCAGAACAATCAAAGACAAGCTTGTAAGAACCAAAACTAGAACTAGGGTTTCCAAGGTAACACTAGAGAAAAGGGTCCCTCAATTGAATGAGGGGGAAATGAAGATCTCTTTTGGTGAAGTAGTAGATCAAGGCCTCCTCCTTCGATTCCCCAAAGATCAAGACTTTGGGTGGTGGATTGAAGAGATCTTGCGGATTTGGTGGCTCCAATGGTGGTATTGACTTTAATGCAAATGAGCACCTTGTCCCAAGGTAGGTGAGAGGATATTTATAGTCCCAGCTCCAATGTGGCCATTGCAGCATTTAATGAAGCGGTAGTACCGGACTTTTCAAGCGGTAGTACCGGAAACAACCGGTACTACCGGACCGGTACCGGAGATGCAGTGCTGGGTTGCATAGCCCAAGGTATCCACTGGTATCAAAGTGTGGAGCTATCACATGTCTCTAGTACTGCCCCTACAAAGTGGAACTACGGGATACATGCGGTAGTGCTGCATTTTGATACAGGGGGGGACAATCAGTGTGAGTCAAGTGGCCAATCTCCTCAGAAGCGAACGGTACTAAAATGTGGTACTACCGCATTTTGGTACCAGTCAGTTCTGAGAAGATTGTCAAGCTTTCCAATCGCTTCAGTCTTGACCGGTATCAAAATGCGGTACTACCGCATTTTGATACCGCTCAGTTCTGAAGAGTTTGGCGAGCTTGCCAAGTGCTTCAGTCATGAGTGGTACCAAAATTCGGTACTACCGCTTTTTGATACTGCTCAGTACTGAGGCCATTGGTCAGTGTACTCATCACACTGCCAGGACCGGAGGAGAAACCCAGTGGTACCAGACCCGAGCGGTAGTACTGTATGAATTATCCGGTACTACTGAAAAATCACTGAGGCAGAAAATGGAGCAACAGGAAAACCCTTTTTGTGTGTAATTGGACAGGGAATTCTATGTATGCAACCTGTAGAATACTTGGCAGATAATTAGTCCATTGTGTGTGTTGTAATAAACACCAAAATCTCTAGGGATAAGAAATGTTCTTTCAATCTCCCCCTTTTTGGTGTTAGATGACAACACACATTTTGCATGATAGAATTGATGACAAGTAAGATTTTGTAAAACAGAGATGGGGCTCCCCCAAGATAAGTAGAGACAAGCCACATACTATTTTACAAGGTACATGAGAGTGCATGGTCACACATAGTACACATACCTTCGCACATAAGTGTGTGATGAGAACCACAATGATGAGGAATAGATAATGTCATCACACACCACATAAGATGGATCCAAAATGATAATAACCAAACCATACAAATGATGGATCCATACGATAACCACATAGTCTTCGCATACATAGCACAAATAGTTAGTTCATAAGTTTCACACATAATAAGAGGCAAGTAGCAAATAAAGTTCACAAGCGATTAAAAATCAAAGGCAAGAACGAGCTTGTGACTTTCCCATGCAAATCCCGCATGCCTAATGTGACTCTTCTCCCCCTTTGGCATCAAGACACCAAAAAGGGACAAGAGAAACTCTAACGTCCCGGAGATCACTGGTAGTCATCATTAGAGTCTTCCCCATACGGAGGCGGAGCATGGAAAGTGGAAGAGGCATCGTCGTCCCAGTGGCTATGCTTGGAGATCCATTCGTCTTCCAGAGTGATGTTGTCCTCGGATCCCTCAGAGGTGATCAACCCTTGATCTTGCATTACATCTTTCTTACGTGCACTGGCTTTCTTGGCATAGACATGGGCCTCATACATACGCTTCTGATTGTCAACCTGGAAGCAGAAAACCTTCTTAAGCTTAGCCTCAATCCTCTTGGCCCATGATGGTTGGGCAGTCTTGCGGGTTCCCATCTTCATCAACAAGTTGACCATCCGCGTTACATGGTTTAAGATGGGTCTTGATCAATAAATTCTTTTGCTGGTGAGTAACAAGACGTTGGGAGGAAATGTTCCGAGCAAGAGATGGGCACTTGTGAAGAATAAGTGCCATGATGTACGGGGCAAAATGAGGAACCCACCGAGTGTGAGTAGCATGAACCATCTCGTTCCAAATCATGTCCATCACATCAATTGGTTGTCCTGAATCACGTTGGCGGTGAGTTGTGATCATGATGTCCACCATGAAACCATGCATCTCATCAACATTGCCAGAACGGGGAGCGATGGTCTCACGAAAAATGCGATGCAAGATATCATATGTTGGGAGAAGCCCCTTGATCTTTCCAGCAATACGACGCCCATGGATGTAGAGTGGAAGAAGAACATCCTTCATGGGACGCTCGTTGTTGTGACAACGGAAGCCAACATGAGTATCTCTCCCACGATCCTCATATCCAAGGATAGCTCCAAACTCAGCCAATGTTGCGGTCTTGACAACTCCCTATGTCATACAGGTGATCGTCCGAGTCTGGTTCTTGGCAAAGTGGATGGTGGCATAGAACTATGCAATGAGCAAGGGGTCATAGTCGCACTTGAACTGCATAATGGGAAGCAAGCCAATGTTTGTGCAAATCTCAAGTGCTTCACTAAAGTAGTCCAAGTTCTTGTTCACATGGTTCATCTCAATCCACTTCTGAGGAACCACAATCTGCTCACCCGTCATGAGAACCTCAAAGTAGACCCGCTCTTGGAAGTCGGTGTAAAATACACTCTTGTCCCTAGACTCATGGCGAGCAGTAACATAAGGATTGTCAGATCGGAGGGGAAGAAACTCAGCCTCGGGAATGTCAGACAATTTCTTTGACCCAGATGGCCCTGAACTGTGACTCTTGGGGCGACCCGTGCGAGGAGGAGAAGGAGGAGCACTACCTCGACCAGCACTTATCTTAACTCCCCCTCCACATCGGCCCTGAGTGGATTTTAGCTTCAGACGGCTACTAGGTTGCGGCATGATCTCTTCTTCTGATTGTGTCTCTGACTCTGACTCAAAGTCCACTATCTCATGTTGTGCTTTGGACCTTTTGCATGATCCCTGGGAGCCCCTGCACCTGTGAAAGAATAAGGGAGGTAGCAGAGGGATAAGGGCATAAGAACCTGAAACAAGTGGAAGATGAATTTCAAGTTTTAGAAATTTTTTGCTATCAGTACTGAGAGGTAGTACTGATCCCTCTACGGTAGTACCAGAGAATTGCCCGGTACTACCGGTCGTGCGATTACTGCACGGATCTGGTGACATCGATCTAGGATGGCAGCAAAACTTAATGTAAAATGAGAATCCATTGGAGATATGTACGTGCACATGATACAACCTCAAAATCACAAGTTTTAACCAAGAATCAAAGTGTCCCTAGATTCAATGGGGAAAACAAGTGAGGAGAAAGGAAGGACGGGAGTACCTGTGTCCATGGCGGTGGACAACAAGTAGGAACCCGCGAGGAAGCCGGATCCGGTGTGGATCCATGGAAAGGAGGGAGGGGCGAAGCTCCGGCGGCGGTCTAGACTCCGGCAGACACTACTAGGAAAACGGCTATAGGTAATCAGCACATCCGTGGCTCACATGGTTGAAGTGCCCCACGGCTAAAACAGGCGTGGCTCACCTGTGGGCAGTGCCCTACTAGTAACTAGAACAACCGTGGCGCACATGACTATAGTGCGCCACAGATGTGTGTGGGCCAGGGCCTGCTGGCGCGCCAAACATCTGTAGCGCACTATAGTCATGTGCGCCACGGTTGTTAGTGTCATCTGTGGCGCACATGGAAGTGCGCCACGCTAAGCGCACGCCCATCTCGGTGTGAACCATCCGCAGCATCGTGGCACATGGCATAGTGCGCCACTTGTGGTACTGCGGGCGCACTATGGCATGTGCGCCATATGTAGTGGCATGCACCAACTCCACCCCGTGCACTACTAGGAAAACGGCTATAGGTAATCAGCACATCCGTGGCTCACATGGTTGAAGTGCCCCACGCTAAAACAGCGTGGCTCACCTGTGCGGCCTCACTAGTATTCTAGAACAACCGCGGCACATGACTATAGTGCGCCACAGATGTGTGGGCCTGCTGGCCGCACGCCAAACATCTCAGAAGCGCACTATAGTCATGTGCGCCACGGTTGTTAGTGTCATCTGTGGCGCACATGGGGTGCGCACGCCTAAGCGCACGCCCATCTCGGTGTGAACCATCGCAAGCATCTGTGGCGCACATGGCATAGTGCGCCACGAAGTCTAAACTTCGTGGCGCACTATGGCATGTGCGCCATGCATGTAGTGGCATGCACCAACTCCACCCCGTGCACTACTAGGAAAACGGCTATAGGTAATCAGCACATCCGCGGCTCACATGGTTGAAGTGCCCCACGGCTAAAACAGCGTGGCTCACCAGTGGGCGTGCCTACTAGTAACTAGAACAACCGGCGACATGACTATAGTGCGCCACAGATGTGTGTGGCCAGGCCCCGCTGGCCGCACGCCAAACATCTCAGAAGCACTATAGTCATGTGCGCCACGGTTGTTAGTGTCATCTGTGGCGCACATGGGGGGGGGTGCGCTACGCCTAAGCGCACGCCCATCTCTGGTGTGAACCATCCGCAAGCATCTGTGGCGCACATGGCATAGTGCGCCACAGAAGTCTCTAAACTTCTGTGGCGCACTATGGCATGTGCGCCACAGATGTAGTGGCATGCACCAACTCCACCCCCCCCCCATGCACTACTAGGAAAACGGCTATACGTAATCAGCACATCCGTGGCTCACATGGTTGAAGTGCCCCACGGCTAAAACAGGCGTGGCTCACCAGGCGCGTCTACTAGTAACTAGAACAACCGTGGCGCACATGACTATAGTGCGCCACGATGTGTGGCCAGGCCGCTGGGCACGCCAAACATCTGTAGCGCACTATAGTCATGTGCGCCACGGTTGTTAGTGTCATCTGTGGCGCACATGGGGGGGGTGCGCTACGCCTAAGCGCACGCCCATCTCTGGTGTGAACCATCCGCAAGCATCTGTGGCGCACATGGCATAGTGCGCCACAGAAGTCTCTAAACTTCTGTGGCGCACTATGGCATGTGCGCCACAGATGTAGTGGCATGCACCAACTCCCCCCCCCCCCCCCCGTGCACTACTAGGAAAACGGCTATAGGTAATCAGCACATCCGTGGCTCACATGGTTGAAGTGCCCCACGCCAAAACAGCGTGGCTCACCTGGGGTGCCTCACTAGTAACTAGAACAACCGTGGCGCACATGACTATAGTGCGCCACGATGTGTGTGGGCCAGGCCCGCTGGCCGCACGCCAAACATCCAGAAGCGCACTATAGTCATGCGCCACGGTTGTTAGTGTCATCTGTGGCGCACATGGGGGGGGTGCGCTACGCCTAAGCGCACGCCCATCTCTGGTGTGAACCATCCGCAAGCATCTGTGGCGCACATGGCATAGTGCGCCACAGAAGTCTCTAAACTTCTGTGGCGCACTATGGCATGTGCGCCACAGATGTAGTGGCATGCACCAACTCCACCCCCCCCCCCGTGCACTACTAGGAAAACGGCTATAGGTAATCAGCACATCCGTGGCTCACATGGTTGAAGTGCCCCACGGCTAAAACAGGCGTGGCTCACCAGGGCGGCCCTACTAGTAACTAGAACAACCGTGGCGCACATGACTATAGTGCGCCAGATGTGTGGGCCAGGGCCTGGTCGCACGCCAAACATCTCAGAAGCGCACTATAGTCATGTGCGCCACGGTTGTTAGTGTCATCCGTGGGCGCACATGGGGGTGCGCTACGCCTAAGCGCACGCCATCTCGTGTGAACCATCCGCAAGCATCTGTGGCGCACATGGCATAGTGCGCCACGAAGTCTCTAAACTTGGCGCACTATGGCATGTGCGCCATGTATGTAGTGGCATGCACCAACTCCACCCCGTGCACTACTAGGAAAACGGCTATAGGTAATCAAGACATCCGTGGCTCACATGGTTGAAGTGCCCCACGGCTAAAACAGCGTGGCTCACCTGCGCGTGCCCTACTAGTAACTAGAACAACCGTGGCGCACATGACTATAGTGCGCCACGTATGTGTGGGCCAGGGCCTGGCCGCACGCCAAACATCTCAGAAGACTATAGTCATGTGCGCCACGGTTGTTAGTGTCATCTGTGGCGACATGGGGTGCGCTACGCCTAAGCGCACGCCATCTCGTGTGAACCATCCGCAAGCATCTGGCGCATGGCATAGTGCGCCACGTCTCTAAACTGTGGCGCACTATGGCATGCGCCATGTATGTAGTGGCATGCACCAACTCCACCCGTGCACTACTAGGAAAACGGCTATAGGTAATCAGACATCCGTGGCTCACATGGTTGAAGTGCCCCACGGCTAAAACAGCGTGGCTCACCTGGGCGTGCCTCACTAGTAACTAGAACAACCGTGGCGCACATGACTATAGTGCGCCACAGATGTGTGTGGGCCAGGGCCCTGTTGGCCGCACGCCAAACATCTGTAGCGCACTATAGTCATGTGCGCCACGGTTGTTAGTGTCATCTGTGGCGCACATGGGGGGGGTGCGCTACGCCTAAGCGCACGCCCATCTCTGGTGTGAACCATCCGCAAGCATCTGTGGCGCACATGGCATAGTGCGCCACAGAAGTCTCTAAACTTCTGTGGCGCACTATGGCATGTGCGCCACAGATGTAGTGGCATGCACCAACTCCACCCCCCCCCCCCGTGCACTACTAGGAAAACGGCTATAGGTAATCAGCACATCCGTGGCTCACATGGTTGAAGTGCCCCACGGCTAAAACAGGCGTGGCTCACCTGGGCGCGTGCCTACTAGTAACTAGAACAACCGTGGCGCACATGACTATAGTGCGCCACGTATGTGTGGGCCAGGCCCTGCTGGCGCACGCCAAACATCTGTAGCGCACTATAGTCATGTGCGCCACGGTTGTTAGTGTCATCTGTGGCGCACATGGGGGGGGTGCGCTACGCCTAAGCGCACGCCCATCTCTGGTGTGAACCATCCGCAAGCATCTGTGGCGCACATGGCATAGTGCGCCACAGAAGTCTCTAAACTTCTGTGGCGCACTATGGCATGTGCGCCACAGATGTAGTGGCATGCACCAACTCCACCCCCCCCCCCCGTGCACTACTAGGAAAACGGCTATAGGTAATCAGCACATCCGTGGCTCACATGGTTGAAGTGCCCCACGGCTAAAACAGGCGTGGCTCACCTGTGGGCAGTGCCCTACTAGTAACTAGAACAACCGTGGCGCACATGACTATAGTGCGCCACAGATGTGTGTGGGCCAGGGCCCTGTTGGCCGCACGCCAAACATCTGTAGCGCACTATAGTCATGTGCGCCACGGTTGTTAGTGTCATCTGTGGCGCACATGGGGGGGGTGCGCTACGCCTAAGCGCACGCCCATCTCTGGTGTGAACCATCCGCAAGCATCTGTGGCGCACATGGCATAGTGCGCCACAGAAGTCTCTAAACTTCTGTGGCGCACTATGGCATGTGCGCCACAGATGTAGTGGCATGCACCAACTCCACCCCCCCCCCGTGCACTACTAGGAAAACGGCTATAGGTAATCAGCACATCCGTGGCTCACATGGTTGAAGTGCCCCACGGCTAAAACAGGCGTGGCTCACCTGTGGGCAGTGCCCTACTAGTAACTAGAACAACCGTGGCGCACATGACTATAGTGCGCCACCGATGTGTGGGCCAGGCCCCTGGCCGCACGCCAAACATCTCGAAGCGCACTATAGTCATGTGCGCCACGGTTGTTAGTGTCATCTGTGGCGCACATGGGGGGGTGCGCTACGCCTAAGCGCACGCCCATCTCTGGTGTGAACCATCCGCAAGCATCTGTGGCGCACATGGCATAGTGCGCCACAGAAGTCTCTAAACTTCTGTGGCGCACTATGGCATGTGCGCCACAGATGTAGTGGCATGCACCAACTCCACCCCCCCCCCGTGCACTACTAGGAAAACGGCTATAGGTAATCAGCACATCCGTGGCTCACATGGTTGAAGTGCCCCACGGCTAAAACAGGCGTGGCTCACCTGTGGGCAGTGCCCTACTAGTAACTAGAACAACCGTGGCGCACATGACTATAGTGCGCCACAGATGTGTGTGGGCCAGGGCCCTGTTGGCCGCACGCCAAACATCTGTAGCGCACTATAGTCATGTGCGCCACGGTTGTTAGTGTCATCTGTGGCGCACATGGGGGGGTGCGCTACGCCTAAGCGCACGCCCATCTCTGGTGTGAACCATCCGCAAGCATCTGTGGCGCACATGGCATAGTGCGCCACGTGTTCTAAACTTCGTGGCGCACTATGGCATGTGCGCCTGATGTAGTGGCATGCACCAACTCCACCCCCCCCCCCGTGCACTACTAGGAAAACGGCTATAGGTAATCAGCACATCCGTGGCTCACATGGTTGAAGTGCCCCACGCCAAAACAGCGTGGCTCACCAGGGCGTGCCTACTAGTAACTAGAACAACCGTGGCGCACATGACTATAGTGCGCCATGGATGTGTGGGCCAGGCCCCGCTGGCACGCCAAACATCTCAGAAGCACTATATGCGCGCCACGGTTGTTAGTGTCATCTGTGGCGCACATGGGGGTGCGCCACGCCTAAGCGCACGCCCATCTCGGTGTGAACCATCCGCAGCATCTGTGGCGCGACATGGCATAGTGCGCCACGAAGTCTCTAAACTGTGGCGCACTATGGCATGTGCGCCACGTATGTAGTGGCATGCACCAACCCACCCCCGCACTACTAGGAAAACGGCTATAGGTAATCAGCACATCCGCGGCTCACATGGTTGAAGTGCCCCACTAAAAACAGCGTGGCTCACCAGGGCAGTGCCTACTAGTAACTAGAACAACTGTGGCGCACATGACTATAGTGCGCCACGATGTGTGGGCCAGGCCCTCGCCGACGCCAAACATCTGTAGCGCAGTATAGTCATGTGCGCCACGGTTGTTAGTGTCATCCGTGGCGCACATGGGGGGTGCGCTCCGCCTAAGCGCACGCCCATCTCTTGTGTGAACCATCGCAGCATCTGTGGCGACATGGCATAGTGCGCCACGTCTCTAAACTTCGTGGGCGCACTATGGCATGTGCGCCATGTATGTAGTGGCATGCACCAACTCCACCCCCGCACTACTAGGAAAACGCTATAGGTAATCAGCACATCCGTGGCTCACATGGTTGAAGTGCCCCACGGCTAAAACAGCGTGGCTCACCTGCGGGCGGCCCTACTAGTAACTAGAACAACCGTGGCGACATGACTATAGTGCGCCACGATGTGTGTGGCCCCGCTGGCCGCACGCCAAACATCTGTAGCGCACTATAGTCATGTGCGCCACGGTTGTTAGTGTCATCTGTGGCGCACATGGGGGGGGTGCGCTACGCCTAAGCGCACGCCCATCTCTGGTGTGAACCATCCGCAAGCATCTGTGGCGCACATGGCATAGTGCGCCACAGAAGTCTCTAAACTTCTGTGGCGCACTATGGCATGTGCGCCACAGATGTAGTGGCATGCACCAACTCCCCCCCCCCCCCCCGTGCACTACTAGGAAAACGGCTATAGGTAATCAGCACATCCGTGGCTCACATGGTTGAAGTGCCCCACGGCTAAAACAGGCGTGGCTCACCTGTGGCGTGCCCTACTAGTAACTAGAACAACCGTGGCGCACATGACTATAGTGCGCCACGATGTGTGGGCCAGGGGCCTGGCCGCGACGCCAAACATCTCAGCGCACTATAGTCATGTGCGCCACGGTTGTTAGTGTCATCCGTGGCGCACATGGGGGTGCGCTACGCCTAAGCGCACGCCCATCTCGTGTGAACCATCCGCAGCATCGTGGCGCACATGGCATAGTGCGCCGTAAGTCTCTAAACTTCGTGGCGCACTATGGCATGTGCGCCACGTATGTAGTGGCATGCACCAACTCCACCCCCGCACTACTAGGAAAACGGCTATAGGTAATCAGCACATCCGTGGCTCACATGGTTGAAGTGCCCCACGGCTAAAACAGCGTGGCTCACCTGCGGGCGCCTACTAGTAACTAGAACAACTGGCGCACATGACTATAGTGCGCCACGATGTGTGTGGGCCAGGGCCTGGCCGCACGCCAAACATCTGAAGCGCACTATAGTCATGTGCGCCACGGTTGTTAGTGTCATCGTGGCGCACATGGGGGTGCGCTACGCCTAAGCACGCCCATCTCGGTGTGAACCATCCGCAAGCATCTGGCGCACATGGCATAGTGCGCCACGTCTTAAACTGCGTGGCGACTATGGCATGTGCGCCACGATGTAGTGGCATGCACCAACTCCACCCCCGTGCACTACTAGGAAAACGGCTATAGGTAATCAAAGACATCCGCGGCTCACATGGTTGAAGTGCCCCACGGCTAAAACAGCGTGGCTCACCAGCGGTGCCCTACTAGTAACTAGAACAACTGGCGCACATGACTATAGTGCGCCACAGATGTGTGTGGGCCAGGCCCGCTGGCCGCACGCCAAACATCTCAGAAGACTATAGTCATGTGCGCCACGGTTGTTAGTGTCATCTGTGGCGCACATGGGGGTGCGCTACGCCTAAGCGCACGCCCATCTCTCGTGTGAACCATCCGCAAGCATCTGGCGCATGGCATAGTGCGCCACGGTCTCTAAACTTCGTGGCGCACTATGGCATGTGCGCCATGTAGTGGCATGCACCAACTCCACCCCGTGCACTACTAGGAAAACGGCTATAGGTAATCAGCACATCCGTGGCTCACATGGTTGAAGTGCCCCACTAAAAACAGCGTGGCTCACCGGGCAGTGCCTACTAGTATTCAGAACAACTGGCGCATGACTATAGTGCGCCACAGATGTGTGGGCTGGCCCTGGCCGCACGCCAAACATCAGAAGGCACTATAGTCATGTGCGCCACGGTTGTTAGTGTCATCCGTGGCGCACATGGGGGTGCCACGCCTAAGCGCACGCCCATCTCTGTGTGAACCATCCGCAGCATCTGTGGCGCACATGGCATAGTGCGCCACGAAGTCTCTAAACTTCGTGGCGCTATGGCATGTGCGCCAGTATGTAGTGGCATGCACCAACTCCACCCCGTGCACTACTAGGAAAACGGCTATAGGTAATCAGCACATCCGTGGCTCACATGGTTGAAGTGCCCCACGGCTAAAACAGCGTGGCTCACCTGTGGGCGTGCCCTACTAGTAACTAGAACAACCGTGGCGACATGACTATAGTGCGCCACGTATGTGTGTGGCCAGCCCTGCTGGCCGCACGCCAAACATCTCAGAAGCGCACTATAGTCATGTGCGCCACGTTGTTAGTGTCATCTGTGGCGCACATGGGGGTGCGCCACGCCTAAGCGCACGCCCATCTCTCGTGTGAACCATCCGCAAGCATCTGGGCGCACATGGCATAGTGCGCCACGGTCTCTAAACCGTGGCGCACTATGGCATGTGCGCCATGTATGTAGTGGCATGCACCAACTCCACCCCCGCACTACTAGGAAAACGGCTATAGGTAATCAAGACATCCGTGGCTCACATGGTTGAAGTGCCCCACGGCTAAAACAGCGTGGCTCACCAGGCGGCCCTACTAGTAATTAGAACAACCGTGGCGACATGACTATAGTGCGCCACAGATGTGTGTGGGCCCGCTGGTCGCGACGCCAAACATCTCAGCGCACTATAGTCATGTGCGCCACGGTTGTTAGTGTCATCCGTGGCGCACATGGGGTGCGCTACGCCTAAGCGCACGCCCATCTCTGTGTGAACCATCCGCAGCATGGGCGCACATGGCATAGTGCGCCACGTAAGTCTCTAAACTTCGTGGCGACTATGGCATGTGCGCCGTATGTAGTGGCATGCACCAACTCCACCCCCCCCCCCGTGCACTACTAGGAAAACGGCTATAGGTAATCAGCACATCCGTGGCTCACATGGTTGAAGTGCCCCACGGCTAAAACAGGCGTGGCTCACCTGGCGCGCCTACTAGTAATTAGAACAACTGGCGCATGACTATAGTGCGCCATGATGTGGGCCAGGGCCCTGTTGGCCGCACGCCAAACATCTGTAGCGCACTATAGTCATGTGCGCCACGGTTGTTAGTGTCATCTGTGGCGCACATGGGGGGGGTGCGCTACGCCTAAGCGCACGCCCATCTCTGGTGTGAACCATCCGCAAGCATCTGTGGCGCACATGGCATAGTGCGCCACAGAAGTCTCTAAACTTCTGTGGCGCACTATGGCATGTGCGCCACAGATGTAGTGGCATGCACCAACTCCACCCCCCCCCCCGTGCACTACTAGGAAAACGGCTATAGGTAATCAGCACATCCGTGGCTCACATGGTTGAAGTGCCCCACGGCTAAAACAGGCGTGGCTCACCTGTGGGCAGTGCCCTACTAGTAACTAGAACAACCGTGGCGCACATGACTATAGTGCGCCACAGATGTGTGTGGGCCAGGCCCGCTACGCACGCCAAACATCTCAGAAGACTATAGTCATGTGCGCCACGGTTGTTAGTGTCATCCGTGGCGCACATGGGGGTGCGCTACGCCTAAGCGCACGCCCATCTCGTGTGAACCATTCAAGCATCCGGGCGCATGGCATAGTGCGCCACGTGTTCTAAACTTCGTGGCGCACTATGGCATGTGCGCCACAGATGTAGTGGCATGCACCAACTCCACCCCCCCGTGCACTACTAGGAAAACGGCTATAGGTAATCAGAACATCCGTGGCTCACATGGTTGAAGTGCCCCACGGCTAAAACAGGCGTGGCTCACCAGGGCGGCTCATTAGTAACTAGAACAACCGTGGCGCACATGACTATAGTGCGCCACAGATGTGTGGGCTGGCCCGCTGGCGCACGCCAAACATCTCAGAAGCGCACTATAGTCATGCGCCACGGTTGTTAGTGTCATCCGTGGCGCACATGGGGGTGCGCTACGCCAAGCGCACGCCCATCTCGGTGTGAACCATCCGCAGCATCTATATGGCATAGCGCGCCACGAAGTCTCTAAACCGTGGCGCACTATGGCATGTGCGCCACGTATGTAGTGGCATGCACCAACTCCACCCCCGCACTACTAGGAAAACGGCTATAGGTAATCAGCACATCCGTGGCTCACATGGTTGAAGTGCCCCACGGCTAAAACAGCGTGGCTCACCAGTGGCAGTGCCCTACTAGTAATTAGAACAACCGTGGGCGCATGACTATAGTGCGCCACGATGTGTGGGCCAGGCCCCGCTGGCCGCACGCCAAACATCTCAGAAGCGCACTATAGTCATGTGCGCCACGGTTGTTAGTGTCATCTGTGGCGCACATGGGGGTGCGCCACGCCTAAGCGCACGCCCATCTCGGTGTGAACCATCCGCCATATCCGTGGCGACATGGCATAGTGCGCCACGGTCTCTAAACTTCGTGGGCGCACTATGGCATGTGCGCCACGATGTAGTGGCATGCACCAACTCCACCCCCGTGCACTACTAGGAAAACGGCTATAGGTAATCAGACATCCGCGGCTCACATGGTTGAAGTGCCCCACGCTAAAACATGCGTTTCACCAGTGGGCAGTGCCCTACTAGTAACTAGAACAACTGGGCGCACATGACTAGCGCCACAGATGTGTGTGGGCTGTGGCCCGCTCGCACGCCAAACATCTCAGAAGCGCACTATAGTCATGTGCGCCACGGTTGTTAGTGTCATCCGTGGCGACATGGGGGGTGCGCTTAAGCGCGCACGCCCATCTCCGTGTGAACCATCCGCAGCATCTCGCGGGCGCACATGGCATAGTGCGCCACGTGTTCTAAACTGTGGCGCACTATGGCATGTGCGCCACGATGTAGTGGCATGCACCAACTCCACCCCCGCACTACTAGGAAAACGGCTATAGGTAATCGCACATCCGTGGCTCACATGGTTGAAGTGCCCCACGGCTAAAACAGCGTGGCTCACCTGGGCGCGTGCCTACTAGTAACTAGAACAACCGTGGCGCACATGACTATAGTGCGCCACAGATGTGTGTGGGCTGTGGCCAGGCCCGCTGGCGACGCCAAACATCTGTAGCGCACTATAGTCATGTGCGCCACGGTTGTTAGTGTCATCTGTGGCGCACATGGGGGGGTGCGCTACGCCTAAGCGCACGCCCATCTCTGGTGTGAACCATCCGCAAGCATCTGTGGCGCACATGGCATAGTGCGCCACAGAAGTCTCTAAACTTCTGTGGCGCACTATGGCATGTGCGCCACAGATGTAGTGGCATGCACCAACTCCCCCCCCCCCCCCCCGTGCACTACTAGGAAAACGGCTATAGGTAATCAGCACATCCGTGGCTCACATGGTTGAAGTGCCCCACGGCTAAAACAGGCGTGGCTCACCTGTGGGCAGTGCCCTACTAGTAACTAGAACAACCGTGGCGCACATGACTATAGTGCGCCACGTATGTGTGTGGCCCCGCTGGCCGCGACGCCAAACATCTCAGCGCACTATAGTCATGTGCGCCACGGTTGTTAGTGTCATCCGTGGCGCACATGGGGGTGCG
Source organism: Avena longiglumis (assembly GCA_030063025.1). Classification (NCBI taxonomy): domain Eukaryota; kingdom Viridiplantae; phylum Streptophyta; class Magnoliopsida; order Poales; family Poaceae; genus Avena; species Avena longiglumis. The sequence goes on from CP125976.1 coordinate 283,193,707, forward strand.
CTACGCCTAAGCGCACGCCCATCTCCGTGTGAACCATCAAGCATCGCGGGCGCATGGCATAGTGCGCCACGGTTTCTAAACTTCGTGGCGCACTATGGCATGTGCGCCACGTATGTAGTGGCATGCACCAACTCCACCCCCGCACTACTAGGAAAACGGCTATAGGTAATCAAGACATCCGTGGCTCACATGGTTGAAGTGCCCACGGCTAAAACAGCGTGGCTCACCAGGCGTGCCCTACTAGTAACTAGAACAACCGGGCGCACATGACTATAGTGCGCCACAGATGTGTGTGGCCAGGCCCCGCTGGCCGCACGCCAAACATCTCAGCGCACTATAGTCATGTGCGCCACGGTTGTTAGTGTCATCCGTGGCGCACATGGGGGTGCGCTACGCCTAAGCGCACGCCCATCTCGTGTGAACCATCCAAGCATCTGGCGCACATGGCATAGCGCCACGTGTCTCTAAACCGTGGCGCACTATGGCATGTGCGCCATGTAGTGGCATGCACCAACTCCACCCCCGCACTACTAGGAAAACGGCTATAGGTAATCAGCACATCCGTGGCTCACATGGTTGAAGTGCCCCACGGCTAAAACAGCGTGGCTCACCTGCGGGCAGGCCCTACTAGTAACTAGAACAACTGGCGCACATGACTATAGTGCGCCAGATGTGTGGGCCAGGCCCTGGCGCACGCCAAACATCTGTAGCGCATAGTCATGTGCGCCACGGTTGTTAGTGTCATCCGTGGCGCACATGGGGTGCGCTACGCCAAGCGCACGCCCATCTCTCGTGTGAACCATCGCAGCATCAGGCGCACATGGCATAGTGCGCCACGTGTCTCTAAACTTCGTGGCGCACTATGGCATGTGCGCCATGTATGTGGCATGCACCAACTCACCCCCGCACTACTAGGAAAACGGCTATAGGTAATCAGCACATCCGTGGCTCACATGGTTGAAGTGCCCCACGGCAAAACAGGCGTGGCTCACCTGGCAAAGGTGCCTACTAGTAACTAGAACAACCGGGCGCACATGACTATAGTGCGCCATAGATGTGTGGGGCCAGGGCCCGCTGGCCGCACGCCAAACATCTCAGAAGCGCACTATAGTCATGTGCGCCACGGTTGTTAGTGTCATCCGTGGCGCACATGGGGGGGTGCGCTACGCCTAAGCGCACGCCCATCTCTGGTGTGAACCATCCGCAAGCATCTGTGGCGCACATGGCATAGTGCGCCACGTGTCTCTAAACCGTGGCGCACTATGGCATGTGCGCCACGTATGTAGTGGCATGCACCAACTCCACCCCCGTGCACTACCAGGAAAACGGCTATAGGTAATCAGACATCCGTGGCTCACATGGTTGAAGTGCCCCACGGCTAAAACAGCGTGGCTCACCAGGCGTGCCCTACTAGTAACTAGAACAACCGTGGCGCACATGACTATAGTGCGCCACGATGTGTGTGGCCTCGCTGGCTGCGACGCCAAACATCTCAGAGCGCTATAGTCATGTGCGCCACGGTTGTTAGTGTCATCCGTGGCGCATGGGGTGCGCCACGCCTAAGGGCACGCCCATCTCTGGTGTGAACCATCCGCAAGCATCTGTGGCGCACATGGCATAGTGCGCCACAGAAGTCTCTAAACTTCTGTGGCGCACTATGGCATGTGCGCCACAGATGTAGTGGCATGCACCAACTCCACCCCCCCCCCCGTGCACTACTAGGAAAAGGGCTATAGGTAATCAGACATCCGTGGCTCACATGGTTGAAGTGCCCCACGGCTAAAACAAAGCGTGGCTCACCTGCGGCAGTGCCCTCACTAGTATTAGAACAACCGTGGCGCACATGACTATAGTGCGCCACAGATGTGTGTGGGCTGCTGGCCGCGACGCCAAACATCTCAGAAGCGCACTATAGTCATGTGCGCCACGGTTGTTAGTGTCATCTGTGGCGCACATGGGGGTGCGCTACGCCTAAGCGCACGCCCATCTCTCGTGTGAACCATCCAAGCATCTGGCGCACATGGCATAGTGCGCCACAGTCTAAACTTCGTGGCGCACTATGGCATGTGCGCCATGATGTAGTGGCATGCACCAACTCCACCCCCGCACTACTAGGAAAACGGCTATAGGTAATCAGCACATCCGCGGCTCACATGGTTGAAGTGCCCCACGGCTAAAACAAAGCGGCTCACCAGTGCGTCTACTAGTAACTAGAACAACCGTGGCGACATGACTATAGTGCGCCACATGTGTGGGCCAGATTGGCCCTTACGCACGCCAAACATCTCAGAAGCGCACTATAGTCATGTGCGCCACGGTTGTTAGTGTCATCTGTGGCGACATGGGGGTGCGCCACGCCTAAGCGCACGCCCATCTCGTGTGAACCATCCGCAAGCATCTGTGGCGCACATGGCATAGTGCGCGCGAAGTCTCTAAACTTCTGTGGCGCACTATGGCATGTGCGCCACAGATGTAGTGGCATGCACCAACTCCACCCCCCCCCCCCCTGCCCTACTAGGAAACCGGCTATAGGTAATCAGCACATCCGGGGCTCACATGGTTGAAGTGCCCCACGGCCAAAAACAGCGTGGCTCACCAGTGGCGCGTCTCTACTAATAACTAGAACATCCGTGGCGCACATGAACCTAGTGCGCCAGATATGTGGGCGGCCCTGGCCTACACACGCCAAACTTCAGAGCGCACCATGCACACGTGCGCCACGGTTGTTAGGGTCATCGTGGCGACGTGCATGGTGCGCCACGACCGAGCGCATGCCCACCTCGCCTAAGACGGCCACTAATCTCGTGGCGCACTCGCCTAGTGCGCCACAGGACTAAAGCATCCGTGGCGACTCGCCTAGTGCGCCATGAAGTTTGTACCCCGTGGCGCCTTGCCGCGGTGCGCCACAGATGTGTCGATTTTTTTAAGACAGCACTTTATGTGCACATGTGTGACCACATCCACCACCCCACACTTCACTTTGCCCTTCTTTTTCCTCCTTAGATCTAGTCGGGATCTTCTCCTTCCCACCTCAATTTCTCCACACATTCACCATTTTTAGCATGTAAAACTTGCTTTGGATGTTACATAAGTAATAGAGGAGGTCTCCGGTCTCTCATCGATCTATCCGCCTCGGTCGAGCGCACCTCTCCTTTCCATCTTTCTCGCGATCGGTCTCTCATCTCGGTAAGTTGTCCATGTAAGGATGTGTTCATGTGTATATGGATGATGCATGTGCTCATATGTATGTAGATGATCGATGCTCATGTCATGATGCATGTGTGTATGTGTGGAGAGCTAGGATCGAAGGTCATATGTGTGTATATGGAGAGTATCGATGATGCTCATGCATGTGTATGGAGAGGATAATGATATGTTCATGTGTGTATGGATCGGTCTCTCTCTCTTGTGTTTGTATGTGAACAAGTTGTTATTGTTTTGCCAAAATGTTGATTCATTTCCATTTTGGCAAGACTTTGGCATTTGGCAAAGGTCCTAATTTTAGGATAGGTCATGCCGAAATTTTCTATCGACCATTGCATGCATGCATTCATTATGTCGTTCTAATAGACTTCAAAATTGTACCGTGTACATCGTGGCAGCAAAATGGTCCGCATAATGAGCGAAGGCATTGTGGCTAGATTTTTGAAATGTGCGACCGACATGATACGAAATAACAAGACAGATATAAGATGTCCGTGCGTAAGATGCAAACTCAATCGGTGATCGACCCAGATTCCGGAATTGCAGCGCACTCGCCCGCCATGGTTTCATGGATGGATACACTGCTGGATAAGCGATGGCGTAGATGATGGAGACGGTGATCATCATCACGGCGAGAACGGGCGAGATGATGAAGAGGCTCGGAGATGGTGAAGGTAAGGCAGGCCGGATGATGATGATCTAGATGGCGGAGGAGCGTATTTACGATGGAACAACGTGCTGGGTGCAAAAGGGACCCTTATGTGCAAGAGCTGCTTCGCTGCATTTAGTAACGCCAGGCTGCCGCTAGAGAGAAAGCCAAGCTTGCGCAACTTGAGAAAGACGGTTACTCCATTGTATGAAGGATGCAGCCCGATGATACCCGCTTGAATGTAACGCCAAGGCTATGGAGATGAAGGCAAAGCACAAATTGAGCGACGCAAGCTTGACGATATGATGGCATTCGCACGATCGTCTCCTGAGGGGAACACATGTCCAACTAGTATCGAGGATGCCAAGAAAATCGCCCGTCCTCGATCTACCGACGTTAGATATCACGTATGCATCAACGATTGCATCATTTATCGGGCGAGGACGGAGAAAACCACATGTCCGGTGTGCGGCGTGAGTCGATACAAGAAAGGGAAGAAAGCACCAAAAGTGGTATGGTACTTTCCTATTACCCTCGCTCAGCGCTATTTCGCGGACCCTAAGGAAGCGAAGCGCGATGGCATGCGGAAAGGAAGAAGCCGTGAGATGATGATGACCCGAAAAGGATGAGCTGTCGACGCACCTTCGATGCTAGCGCTGAAAGCATTGGACCTCGAATTCCTGAATTGGTGGAGATTCGAGGAACATCAGGCTTGGTGCGAGCACCGATGGACTCAATCCGCTCGGTAGCTGAGCAGCACGCAAAGACTTGGCCTGTTTGTATGGATGTACAACCTCCTCCATGGTTGTGCATGAAGAAGAAGTACATACAAATGAGTATGCTAATTCAAGGCGAAACAACCTGCACCGACATCAATCTGTATCTCGGCTGTTGAAAGAGGAGCTAGCCACGTTATGGGAATCGAGCCAATACTACGACGGCCGCACAAGATTATTTCACTATGAGAGCCGCTGGTCACTACGGTGCAAGACTATCCAGTTATGGTATATCTCGGGCAGGTTATCCAAGGATTCCATGCGTTAGGTGCATGGATAACACAAGCTATCTCCAACTAGAGAAAGATCCGGGTCATCGAAAACTGTGTTCATGGCGCACCGGAGGTGGCTCGCAAGAATGATCCATGGAGAAAACGTGGAGACCTGTTCGATGGCAAATCGAGACCCGAGGAATCCCAGAGCGAGGGAGCGAAGAAGTGGAAGAGTTGTTGAAAACTGGAAAGATTGTCCTAAGCCCGAAAGAAGCGAAAGAGGCAAAGAACAAGACAAGCCGCCGATGAAGGTATGGAAAACAAGGTCTTTCGAGTTGCCATACCGAAGCTCCGCACGCCTCATAGCCTCGACATCATGCATATCACGAAAACGTGTAGAGTCCGGTCGCCACCATAATCAACATGCGATAGGACGAAGATGGTCCGAAAGCAAGGCACGACCGATATGCTTGGGTATCCGGAAGGAGCTTCACGGAGGACGCACTACCCCGATGATCGTGAAGATGACGCGATGATCATGAGTCGGACGACACAAGGTCGTCGGAAGGGTAAAAGTTCAAGAAGAACGAATATTACGCCCTCCTTCTTGCTTCACTCTAAGCCGTGATGAGATCAAAGCTTTTCAAGTGCCTTCTAGGAGTCAAATTTCCTTACGGCCACGCTGGCAAGATAAGCGATACCTAGGCGAGGCGGGCGAGGTTCGATGGCATGAAGTCTCACGACCGCGTGCTAATGACGCAGTACTTCCGGGTCGCACTAAGAGGATAATGGACGAGCACGTCCGTGAAACGTTATTTGGCCTGTGCAAGTTTTTCGTCATCTCTAGGAAGTCGATTGGCTTGAATCAGCTCGGAAGGCTGCGAGGAGGAGATCGTGGTGATACTATGTGAGCTTGAGGTCTACTTCCCACCCGCATTCTTCGACATTATGGTGCATCCGCTGGTCCATGTCGTGGAGGACATCGCATAACTCGGGCCGATGTTTCTCCGCAGATGATGGCGCTCGAAAGGATGAACGGACACATCAAAGGATACGTCGCAGGTCCCGCCCAGATGGAAGCATAGCCAAGGGCTTTCTCGGCGAAGAGTGCATCTCTTTCGCACGAATTATCTAGACATCGAGAACCCTCCGGTCTTCCGTCAATGAACACCTTGGCAAGCTCGACGGATCCGTCACCGAGAGGGTCGCCGACATCGCATGCACTTCGATTTCGACGCCACAGACTTTGATCGAGCAAACCTCGTCGCTACAAAGATTTAGAACTGGTCGATCCTTGGGTAAGCACAAAGGTTAATCGAGAAGAAGTACAATGACCGGGCATCAGAGGACGCGGGAGAAATAATCAAAGAGCACAACTCAGATTTCACGCGTTGGTTTAGGCAGACGCCCTTGATAATCCCCCGCCGCATTCTTCCGACACGGAAAAGATCATATTCACCTTATCGCAGGGACCGATGCAAAACCTGGTGACCTATCGGCGTATGATATCAACGGCCACATTCTACACGGAGGAAAAGGACAACAAGTGTGATTATCGTAACTCAGCGTAACGCCGGAATTCTACACCGATGACAACGTGAAGGAAAGATTCTACGGAAGAATCGAGGAGATCCGGGAGCTCGACTCGTGGAGAAAAGGTGCCGATGTTCCGTCGATGGGCAAAGAACGTCGAAAGAGAAGACCGTATTTCACAACCATGGTTATACCCGGCAGCAAATCCAAGGGCCGTCACGGCAAACGTGGCCTTGAAAATGAACCGTGGGTACTGCTACCAAAGTGGACCAATGTTTTCATTACCGATTCGACAAAGCCTAGCCGTGTTGTCGTGAGGAGAGGAAAAGAACATCATCGGAATGGATGGAGTCGCCATGAGCAAGACTTCACCAAGACGGCGATCCAAAGATTGAAGATGACGACGACTACGATGCAGCAACATACATCACAAGAAGAAAAGGACAACCCTACCCAAAAAAGGTAGCCCGCTCGAAAGAAGAAACATTAAAGTCTTGGGGCTAAATTATTCAACCGACAAAGAAGGAAAAAGATTGTAAAACGCTAGCTCAAAAAATATTGTAAAACGCTAGCTCAAAAATATTGTAAACGCGTGGTCAAAAAAAAGATTGTAATATTTATGGACAAATTATTATGACATATTTGAAGCATATTTAATTTGTACCACTTTATGACATATATTATCACTTTTGGGCATTTTTGGAATATATAAAAGTATTTTAAAACAAAACAAAACTTTTGTAGCATATATCACCACTTTTGGGCATTTTTGGAATATTTAAAAGTATTTTTAAAATAAAATAAAAATGTGGGCACTAGGATTCAACCTGGTGCTAACAGTTTAGAATAGACCAAAGGCGGAATGAAGGGGTAAGGCAGTGCTAGTGTTAGCAAAGGGGGTGGCAGCCCTCTTATCTAAGTAGTCGTACCCACTTAGGCGTAGCGCACCCTGGGCAAGTGCGCTACGGTTATCCGTAGCGCACTTGCCCAGGGTGCGCTACGCCCAAGTGAGTATGACTAGCTAGTCAACAACTCCATCGTCCTTAGCCGCATATCCATCCCCATCGTCCTCCGACACCGCGCATCGACGCCACCGCCGCATCTCTGACGACGCCACCGCGCCGCATCCCGCCACGCCAGAGGAGGAGGAGGCCACCTTGCCTGCAGGCCGAGGAGGAGGCCGTGCGCTCGAGGAGGAGGATCCCGCGCCCGCCGCCGAGGAGGAGGAGCTGCGGCTCGACATCGACGCCACCGCATCTCTCACGACGCCACCGCCGCGCATCCCCACGCCAGGAGGAGGAGGAGGCCACCTTGCGGCTTTCGAGGAGGAGGCCGTGCGCTCGAGGAGGAGGATCCCGCGCCTGCCGCTCGAGGAGGAGGACGCTGGGCTCGAGGAGGAGGAGGCCGTGGAGGAGACCGTGCCCTCCCCTAACTTAGAGGTGAGCCTCGCCTCCCTCTCTCTCTCTCTCGCCTCTCTGCATCCATTCCATCTTAGAGGTAACCGCCGCTGCTCGAGGTTAGGGTTGTGAGGATTAGGTTAGGGTTCAACGATTAGAGGTTAGGGTTTAGAGGAGTTCTTGTTCGATGGTCCGTGGCAAGCAAGTTTTCTAGTACAAGTTTCCTAGTTTGATATTCAGATGAAGATAACTCCTTTGTATTCAGGGTTGTTTTCTAGTACAAGTTTCTAGTACAAGACTGAAGATAATTTGATATTCAGTGGTTGTTTTCCTTTGTATTTGCCATGGAAAATTTCTAGTACAAGTTTGATATTCGATGAAGATAACTCCTAGTTTCGCAGACAAGTTTCAAAGACAAGTTTCAGTATTTGCCATGGAAAATTTCTTGCATGTTTACTTACTCCTAGTTTCAGTACAAGTTTCGGAATATAAGTTTCAAGACAAGCCATGGTGTTGAACCAAGATAACTCCATGGTTAGGGTTCAGATTGTGGTTTAGCAAAATAAAGCATGCCCGATATATAGATTTAAAGGCTGATAGGTTCTGTTGGTTTGGATGGTTTCTATCCATTACATGGTTTCTATCATGTCATCATACATAAACAAGGATATGGAACTTTAATTTTCATATGGCAAGAATATGGCAAGCCAAGCACCAAACTTTAATTTTCATATATAGAGAAAATATGGCAAGCCTAGCGCCAAGAAATATGAGATGAGAGCTAGCTGTATACATATAGTATAATATGCTTGATTCCTAGAAAATGATTTCTTGGTAGTATAATATGCCAATACATATACAGTATAATATGAGAAAAAGCTAGCCTAGCTATAAGTATAGAGTGATTTTATATTTAAACTAGGAAAATCATTTATGATTGATTCCTAGAAAAATGATTGAATTAAGATTGATGCTTGGATATATGTATCTTGTTAACATGTTGTGTATTTTAGTGTGGCGTGCACCTGGATTCCAAATCCTTGGTTCTCTATCTCGAATTCTATTTTCTACAAATATGCTTTGTAATGATCTTCTAGTATACAAATCCTTGGTCCTTAGTCTGAAGTAGAACATGTTTGCTTTATCTGCAAGCAAACATGTCGTTTGCTGTAATTTGCTTTATTTGCTCGCATTGTTGGTGCTTGGTGTGCTGTCGTCTAGGAATCCTTGGTGCTTAGTCGCAAGGATTTATCTCGCAAGGGTTTGCTTTATCTGCAAGGATTTGTTGTCATTTGCTTTATATAGTATAGAAATCCTTGGTCCTTAGTCCGATGTAGTATATTCCAAATCCTTGGTGCTTTATCTACAAGGATTGTTGTATTCTCATTTGCTTGCTGTCATTTGTTCATAGAAATGAACTTAAGTAGTTGTTTGTTTTGTTGAAGTCATTCTGTGTTTCAGAAATGAACTTAACAGAAATGAAGTCATTCTGTCTTTCAGTACTAGTTGTAGCTTGAGCTAGTTGTTGTTCTGCAAGTCAAAAGTAAATGAAATGAACTTAAAATGAAGTCATTCTCGTGTTTCAAGATCGGAAGTTAATTAGAAATGAACTTTACCGTTGTATAAGAAAGTGCATTTCCTTTTGTGCATATGGACAACTGTTACATGTGTCCTTTTGATTCATTATAGTTATAAATCCACTTTGTTATAGGTAATCGATTCGAGTTATAGTTATAAATCCTGATCCTGATGTATCAATATATCATGGGTTTATATTTTTAGCTATGGTCTTGGGCTTATTATGCGATTGTACGACAGGGCTTATATTTTAGCTATGGTCTTGGTCTTATTGTAGTACAGTTGTGGGCATCCATTGTGGTTAGAACAATGACATTGCTTCATTGGAATCATAGCACCTTGAAATTGTGCTTGTGCTTGTATATGAAGCACTTTATTATGTGTGTATGCTTGTATGAAACGAGTCCCGATTTTGCCGGAATGTTGATTAACTTCCGCTTTGGCGTAAACGGGCACTCTAGTTTAAGAAAATTAGCAAAGGTCATACCGGATTTTTCCGTGCATTTAACCAATTATTTGTTTTTTATTAGTGCAAAGATGTGTGACAACGACGAGGCTGGATGTTCTAAGCGCATCAGCGCTGAAGGAGAACTCAGACCTCCGAATAAACAATTGACATTCTGGGAGGCGGCCCAGCCCCTAGAAGACGATGAAGAATACCATCCTTCGGAGAGCGAGGATGATGAGATGGAAGACGCGGAGGAAGAAGCCGAAGGAACGGCGGACGATGAAACCACTAATGGCGGCGAGGGCACAGGGAGTGGTAGCAACCTCCTAAGAAGAAGGACCGCCCAACACGGTCGGCGGCCGGGGAGGAAATTATCAAGTGAGCCCATCAGGGGTTCCTTTGGAGCCCGCCTTGTCGCCAAAGGGTACGGTGGGCAAGTGGCGCGATCACCGGACAACCATCTCGATCAACACCGAGAATCTCGGCATAAAGATAATGGCTACTTGCACACCTCTTCGAGAAGCTGCACGCGATACAAGTTCCCCGCTAAGTGTCGTAACACAAATTATCATGGGAACGAAGTAAACAACCGCCTCACAAAGATGAGCACCGCCTGGCCACTGGAGAACCCGGATAAAGAAGAAGATCTATAAAGAAGGCAAAAGTCTCGAGGAGATCCGAAGATTGACCCAGATCACCAAGATCGGTTCCGGAGTTCAAGGAGAGGTGTGAATCCGAAAGAGCCCGCCAATAGTAATCGGGAAAGGCGCCGCAGCGATGAATATAGGTCATCACCATCTCGGACCGGTGGATAGTAATCGCGGAGGCCAAATGGAATAAGGAGGACGAAGAGTATAGATCCAAGGATAGAAAACCCTTTGCTAAATTCAACCCGGCAGGTTCGAACTTCATGGGCCCGCTACCATGTGGACCCAAAACCAAAACAACTCACCGCGGATCCTGCGGTGAAGGAATTCGAGGAAATTGTGGTAAGTATAATCTAATTACGTGATCAACACGATTGCAATCTAATCGATGATCTAAATGATTCATCATTACTTCTTCGCAGAGGAGGAAATTGTTGCTAGTCATGGATCCTGTGGTTCCTCATCCTGTGGGTCGACGGCCCACCCTGGGATAACCTTTTAATGAGGCGAACCGGGCCAAGAAAATAGAGCCGATTACGGAAGCTAGTTGCCGCTGGCCGTCGCCGCCTCGGGGTAAGAATTGGGTGGATCATTTTGGTCCACCGACGAGGACGATGTGGCGCCCGCCGGGAAGGAGCGAGGAGGAAAGCGTAGAGGTTCAAGAACTTAAGGCACAAGTGGCGCTGGATCCCGCAGATCGTCCAAGACAACCGGCAATCACCCTTACGCCCTTCCCCGCCTACCTTGGTGGAGTCAATAGCGAACCGGAGTGCGGGTGGTCGAGTAGGCGTGCCCGATTCAAGCATGGTCAGCAGCCACTCGAACAACGCGCGGCGACGAATCAGGCGAACTACGTGTTCGTGACTCGCCCGCCAGCACTGGCGCCGCAAGTGTTGGTGACTCCCCTGCCATCACCGCGCGCCGAGTACATGTTGGTGCCCCCGCCATCGCCGCGCGGCACCGGAGCTCCAAGCACCCGTCGGTAGGGAGAATACACCGCGCCAGCACCGCGCCATCAAGCAGCCCTTCCGTCTCTTGCACGCCCGTCGCCAGATGCGGTGCGTCGACATTAGCCGATCTCGACGCCATCACGGTAAACAAATTGCTTTAATTACCGCCTTTCATGCCATCTATATATTACTCTTGTGGCGTCGCCCGACGACGCCAGACATGTTTTCCGCAGACGGATGTTCCTTGCACTCTCTTATGCTACGTGAACAACGAAATGAGGGATGTTGCCAAGGGTACCATCGTTCAACCTTGCAGCGCGCTCCACTCAAAGCCGATGCCGATAGCGTGCAGGTTAAAATTAGTCGCTAAGGGGCACACGACTGAACCTCCCATTCAACCCCCGTGAGCGGATGAAGAAGAGTAAATACGTCCTCGATGGTTGCTTCGCTTGTTCATGCTATGGCCAAAGAGCATGATCCGTTTGGGGACGGGGCCATCACGCCATTGAACAACGACACCGCCGTCGTTGCCAGGCCGACAAGCGGTGGCAAGGCCTCACCGCCTCGCCGTCACCTCCACGCGGTGGGTCGGATGATCATGTTGATGATCACATGGCGCAGATCCGCCGAGGACTTCAAGACTGGAATGATCACTTCTTGACTCGGGCAACGAAGAAGACCTAGCTGGTGGCCCCACAGAAAGCCACTATCACCAAGCGTCTGCTTGGTTCTCGAGACGCCTCCAGCCTTTGCGCCTTCTGAGCTGATACAACCAACCGCCCTTTATTCTAAGCCCGACACACTAGATAGGGCGGCCGGTGCTCAGATATGTGCCCGCCTCCAAAAGGAAAAAGGCGTGAAAGAAAATCTAGCTGAGCGCCGGTGGCGTCAACAACGCGAATCCGATCAGGTTTCGGACGGGCCACCAAGACCAGGGTATTATGTGGAGGATTCATGTGGCGGGTGAGCCCATGCTACCTAAGAATTTGCGGAAGCTCGCCATTCGAACCGCAGAGTGTGCATGACGGCGTCGACGATAGAGAGACGCCTTCTATCGGAGAAAGATCCTCGCACGGTATTCGTGGTTAAGGTGCCACAGGCTTGGGCTTCACGACACTTCCCCAGCGGATCTGTTCTTCCCGCGGTTCGAGGACATCTTCAATATGTTCCACCTATACCCAAGACTATACCATGGTCCGCCTCTTTTCTCACCGCCACGCAGATCATTAGAGAGAACACACCGGCATCGCTATAGTGGACCCTACTACATGCGTGACGGTTGCTTGGGTTCCCCAACGACGACGTATCGTGGCCTCGCACCTAAAAAGAATCCTCGTGGCGAACAAGACAAAGGAATACATTCTCGCCTTACTTTCCCGAGTAAGTCGTTATTCAATCGCCACCGTCGATTGGCTTTATTAGATCATCATCATTCTTTTTCAACACATTCCATTTGAATTTTTGCGCAGAGATGAACACTGACGCTCATCTCCTTATCGCCAAGCATTCCCACGCCACGATTTCACTCGGGAGTCTAGAAAAGAAGAAAACTACGACAAGATCAAGGAAGTTCGATGATGCTCTCACCGGCTTTGCCTCGACGGAAGGCACCAGCCGTGCGTAAGAAGGTCAAGTTCGCAGCACGCCTTCAACCACGTAACAGAGTTCCCTGCGTGAAGCGGCCGGAAAAGCGAAGAAGGAAGCCTACTACGACTCCATCACATGAGGCGTTCCTACTTGACCAGCAGAATTCTACGCTGCCAGATCATCTCAAACAGTGGGCCGAAGCAAAGGCCAAGATCAATGATTCGGATATTAGACAAGAGATGTATCGCATCCAGCAGTTTGGGGCAATCATCTTTCGTGATGTCATGACTTCGGGGGGGATCTTCTACGGAGGAAATATACCGAATAACCGTGACATAGAAGATCGCCTAGAGATGCAGGGTGACTATAGGAAGTTCATGACGAGGTATGCCCTCCCGCTCTAAGCCGAGAAGGCTTGATGTTGGCCTAGTTGTAGTTGCAAACTATAGATGACCTTTGTGTGTGTGTACATGGACGACAAGTGTACTTATCTTATTAGGTTTATGTATCACCGCTTACTTATTTTGCTTATTATTATTATATATTAATTAATGCTTGGTTTTTGCTTACTCTTTGGTTTTTTGCTTACTCTTTGGTTTTTGCTTACTCTTTGGTTTGGACGACAAGTGTGAGTTATTTTTGTCTTTTCGAGAATATGCCGGCGATTGAAATGTCGCACAATATATATGTGAATGTGCTATGACGGATTATCGACCTTGTGATATGCACAAGTCCAGAATTGTGCATCCTACTTGGTGACAGTCCGTCATAAGCAATTGTGTCCAATGACCTAGCTAGTTATGAGGCATGCTTTCGAGTTATTTTGTCTTTTTCGAGAATATGCCGATGATTGAAAATGTCGTGGCACAATATATATGTGAATGTGCTATGCGGGATTGTGAGCCTTGTGATATGCACAAGTTCAGAATTGTGCATCCTACTTGGCTCACAGTCCGCCATAAGCAATTCCGTGTCCAACGACCTAGCTAGCTAGTTATATATGAGGCATGCTTTTGAGTTATTTTGTCCTTTTCGAGAATATGCCGATGATTGAAATGTGGCACAATATATATGTGAATGTGCTATGACGGGATTGTGAGCCTTGCGATATGCACAAGTCCAGAATTGTGCATCCTACTTGGCTCAGCCTCGTCATAAGCAATTCTGTGTCAACGACCTAGCTAGCTAGTTATATATGAGGCATGCTTTTGAGTTATTTTTGTCTTTTAGAATATGCCGATGATTGAAATGTCGTGGCACAATATATATGTGAATGTGCTATGACGGGATTGTTATATTGATATGCACAAGTCCGGGTGTGCATCCTACTTGGCTAACATCCCGCCATAAGCAATTCGTGTCCAACGACCTAGCTAGTTATATATGAGGCATGCTTTTCGAGTTATTTTTGTCTTTCTAGAATATGCCGATGATTGAAATGTCGTGGCACAATATATATGTGAATGTGCTATGACGGGATTGTTAGCTCTGTGATATGCACAAGTCCGTGAATTGTGCATCCTACTTGGCTACAGTCCGTCATAAGCAATTCTGTCCAACGACCTAGCTAGCTAGTTATATATGAGGCATGCTTTTCGAGTTATTTTTGTCTTTTCGAGAATATGCCGATGATTGAAATGTCGTGGCACAATATATATGTGAATGTGCTATGACGGGATTGTTAGCCTTGTGATATGCACAAGTCCGGTTGTGCATCCTACTTGGCTAACGGTCCGCCATAAGCAATTCGTGTCCAACGACCTAGCTAGTTATATATGAGGCATGCTTTTGAGTTTGCTCTTTTGATTTAAGAGTACTTATAAGTGTATCTTCATATGCGACTTTAATTATACATGTTTTTCAATCACCGGTTAGTTATTATTGTCAACTTGTAGATGACGCGGTACGTGGTACAAGGGACGGGTTCGAGTCTACGATGATTGGGAAGACTCGGAGACAGGTGCACCGTTTCGCTAATAGCTACAAAGGGTACAACACTATGGCGGAGGCGGAAGATAGATACACGCGCTATCTAGCGGAGTTAGGTCAAGGAACGGATGAAGACCTACACCTTCGTCGCGGTGATCATGCTTATCTTCTTTGGGTATTTATCCCGCATTTGTGTCTAGCTAGCCCGAGCTCTAACTTGTTCGATCGACACATGTATTCGCATGTCACCAACTACTACTTTGTAACATGATCAAA